>CM040239.1:162583280-162613660 GCA_022545495.1 Chrysanthemum lavandulifolium | reverse complement strand
TAAATGCACTTGACATGACTCTAGGGGCGAGAGTGAAGTTACGCCACGTCCCTTATCGATATTGTTATGAGCTCAATTTATATTATATTCTCAATGTATGTTTGTGGGGGCGTATGGGTGCATCCTAGATCGTTATATGTTATATATTATATGTTATATGCTATATGTTGTTTGATGATTGATCTTTGCGTGCATGCATGTCCTTCATAACTCTGGTAGGTCTCCCTACAAATGTTGCCTTATGTGATTATGATATGTTTATGATATGGCATATGTGTATGGGCTCGAGGTAGTTAGCTATAAAACTTATTCTTTTATCACGATTTATCTTTTGGAATGATTATGATTTCACTATCTTTCTTTCACTTTATTTCGTATTCGCTTTCTCGTTTCGTATTCGTTTTGCTTGCATATCCATTCACTTGGGCTTTTGAAGCTCACCGCATTCCCTTTTCTTCCTTGGTGGTATCTAAGCATTGGATCCGGTATTGCTTTGGGATGAGTCTTGAGTGGACTTACCTTAGAGTTTTTAGCTTTGATCTTATGATGCCATTTTAGACTTTATATTTAGACATTTCGTTTGGGTTTATTTTTTATTTGGACCTATGTATTGAAGTCTTTGACTTGGATTATTTCAATATTTATGTTGAGATTTTCTTTTGGATTATATGTTTGCTTTGATATGACACCATTACTTGTGATTCCTTTACCCTTGTCGGGTCGGGGCGTTACAAGGATGCATCCGAAGATGATCATTTTACGCGTGGCCCATGGCTAAGCGGCTGGCTATCTAGATGCTTTGGGATCGGGGTAGATGCTTGTTTAGGCGATATGAAAACCTTTTGTAAAAGGGAAGCTTGAATCGGTTTTAGCCGTCATCAAGTCTTGTACACCAAATGTGCTTGGTGACCTAGCTGACACTCAAAGATCCATCAGAACAATGTCGGTTCAATTCATCACAAAGTACTAGAAGAGGATAAGTGCGTCAAGTCTATCGATTTGCCGGTCTGTTTTGATACTAAAGAACGTCTCGGTGTTCACACCAAAACCACATAACCATTACCTTAACATCACTTTGAAAAAATTGTTGAGGTTTACCACAAGGATACGCTTATCGTATGATGTTTAAATTGAGTTTCGTTTTAAGTTGTATCATGTTTATCTTGTATTTCTTTATGTTTTTAATTAACCCATCTGCTAGACTTTCGTTTTTAATTTGTATCATCTTTATCTTGTATTTTTTTATGTATTTATTTAACCCATCTACTGTTTTCATTTAACTCATCTACAAAACTTTAGTTATCGACTTGTCAAATATCTTGTGATATGTAACATACACAAACTTTCATTAGATAAAAATATATATACAAACGGTTGAAACTACATATACAAATGGTCAACTAATCATATCAACATCCGCTAGTATTCGTCAACCATAGATGAAAATACATATACAAACGGTCAACTAATCATATCCACACTCTCTAGTATTCTCACAACGGGTATTATAAAAATGATGAGCCATAATAAATCTAAAGTCCTTAAAATACTCATGAAGGGTTAGTAATAACCGTGGTGGGATCCTACCTGCACAAAATCGATGCATAAGCCAACATACAACTACTCCACAATCCTACCATTTGGTAACTGCGGTAGAAACCATTTGAATCATTACAAGAGAATGAGAAGTTAAATGTGGCGGTAGTAGCGCCAAAATATCCTTGGAGTTGTAAACTTTCATTTAAGACTTTAGTCCATCCATCAAGATGTTCTCGCAGACTTACCCACCCTACTCTTATTATCCATGGTAGAAAGCGAAATATGAGAATTCGGAAGATCTACGACACCTAGAACCCGGTGGTTGCCTTGGCATGGAGCCACATATACACCTACAAAGATAAAATCATTAGCTTACATACAATTAAATAGCTTATTAAAATACTAAAGCATTAAAATCATTAAACAAAAATACTTACCACTTGTACCTCGTCCGGGATGGAGTACGGACGTGTCCTCCCACTTATCGTTCCTGTAATGCACCATCCGTCACAAGTAAGAAGAGAAGTGCCCGGAGCATACGATGCAAGTGTTGATTTCGCTCTCGTCCGGGGAGCACCATTTGGCCTCGGCGAATTAGAAACTCATCCATGCATTCATATGCTAGTTCATATCAAAAAATATTAAAATTATTTATAAGCATTCTATAAAAAAAACTATTCAAATACATTATAAACATGTAACAATAAACTTACATCGTCGCAAGCCAACCATTACTTGGGACCTTGGAACAAAAAGGAGCAACCACGCTAAAAATTGTTTCACACGAAAACCCATCACATAGCAGTCCGGTATATGGGTTTAGGGTTCCTCGGAAAGTTTCTAAGTCTTCATATAATGTACGCTTAACCTAAATAGCCAAAAGTAATATCAATAATAAGTTGTTAATCATTGTTAAATTTCAAGAATATTCACGTAGTTTTATGATTACCTTAGTGGGTCAACGTTATAAGCGAAATGTACTCTCAGGTATAATTTTCCGTAAAAACTCAATGTATCCTCTCTTCTTCATCATCATTGACCTATCGTCTTCTTCATCAATAGCTTTTCCAAGATCTAACGGGCTAATATTTGATGACATGGCATTATCCTTAAGCCTACCATCCGTTTATTGGGAATAGGAGTCGTGTCCGCAAACGACCAAGCGGGTTTTGCACAAATAACAGCTGGGGCGAACATCTCTCTTTCCTCGATTAATAGCACCCTAACACGGAACAAATATACATGCAAGTATTATAGTAGAAAATGAAAAAATATATATACTTATGTGGGTTATAAATTACAGGTAACACGATTAGCTACTGAGGGGGTGTGATCAAGTAGCTTGTTGCGCATTGTTACCCGACCACGGAACAAATCCTTGTTGTGGCATAGGCGTCCTAGAGTGAGGCGTCAGCTGGTCGTATACGTGCGTGCCCACCTGTGGCGACTGGTGGTGAGACACCCCCTCAAAGAAAGAACTACTGGGGGGTGTAGGAAACCCCCCATCTCCTTGACCAGCCTCACCAAATACCTACATACAATATTATAATGTTTAGTAATTTTTAAAACAAATGATTAGCAACAAAAAAATATGCAAATAAAACATACTTGCGCGTTCTGGTTCCAATTACTTCGGTTCCGGTAGGCTAAAGCCTAAATACAATATTATAATGTTTAGTAATTTTTAAAACAAATGATTAGCAACAAAAAATATGCAAATAAAACATACTGCTGCGTTACGGTTCCAATTACTTCCGGCCCGATGCGAAAGCCTAAATACAATATTATAATGGTTAGTAATTTTTAAAACCAATAAGTAGCAACAAAAAAATATGCAAATAAAACATACCGCATCGTTCGGTTCCAATTAAATCCAGTTTCGGTAGAAAGCCTAAATACAATATTATAATGTTTAGTAATTTTAAAACCAATAAGTAGCAACAAAAAATATGCAAATAAAACATAATGCTGCGTTCGGTTCCAATTAAATCCGGTTCCGGCCGGTGAAAGCCTAAATCTGATTATAATGTTTAGTAATTTTTAAAACCAATAAGTAGCAACAAAAAAATATGCAAATAAAACATACCGGCGCGTTCGGGAAACCACTAAATCCAGTTCCAGCCGGCTCGAAAGCCTAAATACAATATTATAATGTTTAGTAATTTTTAAAACCAATAAGTAGCAACAAAAAATATGCAAATAAAACATACTGCGGCGTTGGTTCCAATTAAATCCGGTTCGGCCGATTCAAAAGCCTAAATACAATATTATAATGTTTAGTAATTTTAAAACCAATAAGTAGCAACAAAAAATATGCAAATAAAACATACCGCTGTTCGAAACCACTAAATCCAGTTCGGCCGGTAGCGAAGCCTAAATACAATATTATAATGTTTAGTAATTTTTAAAACCAATAAGTAGCAACAAAAATATGCAAACAAAACATACCAACGGCGTTCGGGAAACCACTAAAGAAACCAAATATTTTTGGAACATTGTGTCGTGTTCTTAATCTTGGTAGCTCGAGCCTTTGTCAAATCCTCTAGTTCCGTCAAATGACGATAAGCGACTCGGAACATCGTCACGGCTATATTAGTGCGAAAGTGGGGTATTGGTGGTGGTTCAATACTACGCCCCTCAAAAATGCCATGCTATCACGGAACCAACCTTTTCGCACTCATATGCATCGGGTACAAGTCTTAATGTAGGTTCGCTACCTAAAATTATATAACAACAAATACGAATATTGTTATGAATCACTAAAAGCGAATGGCATGATTAAATAACAAATCACCAATAAACTATCCAAGTAACAGCGTTTAAATGGCGCTTGTAAGCCATGCACACACTCTCGGATGGAGCTCGTGGCGATTAAAAAAATCTAGTGCCGTGTCTAGATAAGTCTCCAAAATCACGCCTATAAAAAATAATTGGTTAATTACTTTAACATTATATATATACATAAACAACAAAACTAAAATTATATATATATATATATATATATATATATATATATATATATATATATATATATATATATATATATATATATATATATATATATATATATAGTGAGGATCGTGCGGATTTTTTAATTAAATGCGGATGGATCTGGACCGCCTATTTCAGATCGATCTTGACTTTTGTAAAAAGTCAAGATCTGCGCTAATATTCACGGTAGCAATTGACCATGTAAGCGATTTTTTAATTTTTTCCTTTTGAGGATCGTTACTATTGTTATCTTCTTTCATTTTTTAATTTTTTCGCATTTTCCGAGCAATTTTGTTTTCTTGATTATGAGTTCTATCGTGATATTAACGATATTATGAGTTCTCTTGTGATATTAACAATTTTACTTAATATCAACGCCTTTTATTACGATATTAAGAAAACTTACGGTGATATTAAAAATTAACTTTGATATGAAGAAAACATGTAAAAATAACTCGTGATATTAACAATTTTACTTAAAAGTTACTTTGATATTATAAAAACTTAATATCAACGCTAGTTTAGAAACTACTCTTAGCCCAGGTGAAACTATCGCTAGCCTTAGTGAAACTCTTCGCTAGCGCTTAGTTAGTAGTGATATTAAGAAAACTTGATAATTACGGTGATATTAACAAAATTCATAATATCATTGGACCTTTTAACCATGAAAATGATTTTTTGAATTTTTTTGATTCTTAATAAATTGTTGTCCTCTTTCTTTTTAATTTTTGATTTATTGAATTAATTTTTTTGAATATTCTTTGTGATATTATCCGCACTATCCCTACTTAAAATGTAATCCGCACCGATCCCCTATATATATATATATATATATATATATATATATATATATATATATATATATATATATATATATATATATATATATATATATATATATATATATATATATAGGGAAAAGTGAATATGGGGTTGTCTCACATCTAAACTTACATGCGAAATCATCAAAACCACTAAAAATAAGTCATTTTGATTATTATTTTTTTTTTAAATTTTAGTATTGGAACTAATATATGCATAGTGGAATGCATTTTAATGGTGAATTAAATCAAACCATTGTTGAATCTATAACCAATTTGTTAGTAATTGAAAACACCTAACAATATGATGTAGATTACGCATGTATCAACGTGAACCTAACATAAGTGATGTTGTGATGAAATCAATGGAAAATACTAATATAGTGAAAGATATGATACAAATGGAAGATTTGATGTTTTCTTGTTAAAGCGATGTAATTTTTATGGTTTCGCATATAGCTTAGATGTGAGGCGACGCCATATTCATTATCCTCATATATATATATATATATATATATATATATATATATATATATATATATATATATATATATATATATATATATATATATATATATATATACCATAAAGGCCCATGTAAAGCCGATCAAGTATACTTAGGGTTCTTTACTTTACCGTCGGTCGGGCGGTGGTCGTGGGTTCACAAAAAGCTTCAAGCCGTGAATCTCGCACCAACTAAGCTGTACAATGTCGGCCACACGTCTGAACCCCAAGGATATATATTCCAAGCATCAAGATTATCTACTAAAGCCATGCACCATCGGGAACTACGTTCTTAACCTCGTGGCTAACAACACCATCTCCAACAACCCTAGCAAACCGACACTGACGACATCGACATCGACAAGCTTATCAAAAGCATCGCTAGAAATAAATTCATTCAACACTCAAGCGGTTATCGAACATCCATCATAACGTGAGTCAAAACACGTCTCTAAGAGAGTAGGTTGATCTTTATATTTGTCTTGAAAATCAACACCAAATCTCAAGCTAGTTACTAAACAAAACTCCTCTACCAAATCTCAACTCAAAATCTCCTACCACGATACCTCAATGGAACAACTTCCGTGTCTCCGGTTCGGGGTCAAGTTGACATAAACTCATATAATGTAATAAAATACATGATTCTCGCATTTGTTCTATGTCAAACATCCATCCGAAACACGCCTGCCTAAACAATACTTCCTTATTGGTATTATAAAATTTTTTAAGGTAATGAACCAATCTAAGCTTACTTCTACGAGTAAGGTCAAGCAAAATCCTAAAATAACAATTAATAACGGTATATATTATTAACTACACAATAAGCATAAAATACCAAATAATGATATGGGAAGAAAAATAAATATTTAGGAACAACAAGTGCCATATTAACAAACAACCACGTTAACACCTACCCACTACCACCACCGAACCACCCAAGAATGAGAACCACAGCCTACCGTGCCACCACCAACTGCCGGCACCACCACCAACAGCACCACCAACTGCCTTCACCACCACCACCACCAACACCACCACCACCAATTGCCTTCAACACCACGAACTGCCTTCACCACCAACACCAACTGCCTTCAACACAACAACACAACGAGCAGCCAAAAAAAAAAAGCAATTTTTTTTCAAGTTTCGGAAGGGAGAAACGAACACAAAACCCCACTCGTTTATCTCTCGAAATGAAGATCAAACACTTGAATCATGTTTTAATATTCGGATAGTCGAATAGTTATTTCAAGAATAGTTGCGAGGTTTAATTTTGCTCCTTCCCTAGGTGAGGAGAGAGCATTTCGCTCCCAATTATATGTGAAATGGTTGCTTTTTCAACTTGTGTCGACGGTGTCCCACTTTGTCATATCTCGCTGCAAGTTAGAGGCGAAATGCTTTTTTTTTTTTTTTTTTTTTTAAAATTCATACGTTAATTTAAGGGGTAGCGACACGTGTCCTTTAAGCATTTCTCCACCAGTAGGTAGCGAAATGCCTGGCCTTTTTTGATATAGCAAAAAAAGAGGTCCTCTGCAGGACACAGAGGTACCTGCAGGGCCTTCACAGTAATTTTCACTATACTTTATCCTAGAAAAATAATGTAATGATGCTTTGAAACAAATAAACAGACCTGTGAGGGATATACTTGAGACAAGACCAGGTGACCATGCCACCCATAGAAAATCCTGTTATATAGAACTTTGGTCCTAGGTTCAATTGATCAGCGAGCTCCTCGATATCAAATGCCAAGCTCTTTACCGTTCTTTTAGGATCCGGGTCACTCTCTCTATAACCCGGCCGGTCTAATGCAACAACATAGACTCCTAGTTCTTCAACAAGAGCCTAAAAAATCAACGTTAATCATGTATCAACTCGTTCCACATGAATAATAGAGTCTTGACGAAGATGTTAAATATTACGAAGGTAGCAAGCTGCTTAGAGTATTACATATTGAAAATAAAAGAACAAGTTGCTAAATTTGAACGTCACGCAGATAAAAGAGCGTGTATGACGAAGTGTGTAAATATATACAGGAGTTTATACCAATTTCTGTCATATATAAAGTTGCTATACCCTTTCTTAAAAAGAAGATTGCCATAAACTCCGGTTATAAGTTATAATTCAAAGGTTATAGAGTCGGTCTATTTTGTTGAAGTAACTATTTGAAACAGAGCTACAACTTAACTTCCAAAGGATAACGGTGATGCATGAATTAGTTGAAGGAAAACCCATACCGATGAAACTAAGGCGGCATGAAAAGGATGAAAATACTTGCTATTACTAAAGCGTGAACAAATATTATTTTCGATTTGGCTATTTCTTTTGGGACACCTGATTCTTCATACGCTAAATATCTTCCATCACGTAGCTTAATGCGTGGGGAATAAATAACCGGTCCATCTGGCGATCCACATATTCTTGGAGGTGGTGGAGTACATGCTTGATAAGTCCATGCACAAAACCCCGCTAATGAGACTAGTAGTAATTTCCTTAAGATTCCTAGATTAACAAAGAATGAAATGTTTAAAAACGTCATTTCTAAAAGCAAGATCGAAAGATGGTAAAAAGAGAAGGAATTATCAAAGTAATTGAACTTGCCTAACGATGAACTGGGCTTGGATTCCCGGGTGTGAGACCTTGGTTTGCACCTTGAGACATTGTTGTTGATGCTAGAAGATGAAAAGAATATAATTAAGAGTATACCAAAATAAGTGTCACTGGCATATATACTCCAAAAAGAAAGAGATCAGTATATTATTAATTGAACTATTGGTTAACCAATTACTTAATTAGGCAAGGGCCATGACAAATGGCCATGAGGCCACTAATTAATCCAATAATATTAGGGTGGCTTATTTGTTTTTCAATATTAATAATTTTTTTGAACAACGTGGGGATATGTATTTTGAAGCTAATTAAGTTGTGTTACTTGGATAACACCCCCAATGTTGCCAAGATACATTGAACTAGCTAGTTGGTAGAATAGTTGAACGAGTTATATAACTGATTATGTATATTACTGTTACAGTCACAATGTTCTTCATCTTGCGATAAATCCAATTCAGTTAAAGGACCTAATCTTCAACAACATCAAATTAAACTACTCTCCTACAATTGGACATCTTCTAGATCTAAGAAAGCCTCATTAAATTGGGTAGAGGGGTTCCACGGGATTGGTTCGTGTGAAAACTCCTTTTAAACTAAAAAATGTAAGACGCCACAACAAAGTGCCACGTTTCAAGTTTCTCAAGGGCAAAATAGGAAAGCTTTGATTATTGACCTTTTATATTTGCATCTTCAACCTTAATTCTAGGAAGCATTTTATATTGGGGTTTTACTGTTTCTTTATTTACACTAATTAACCATTTATTATCAATAAATAAAAGTTTGCATCTTAATTTTCCGCATGAATATCACTTGTTGAGATATTTCTTTTTCGATATACTATACGTGTAAATGAATGTTTGCATCAAACCATTAATTACATTTTTATTGATTATGATTACTTATTCATGCATCAAAAATGGTTTTGATTTGCATCATCTATACGAACATCATCTTCAGTTCTATCATCTTCATCTTTCAATCATCTTCATTGTTATGAATATGTTTACCCGAAAACCAAGATCAAAATAGGAAAAAAACTATAAATCTAGCGTCTTTTCCCAAAAACTCATTATCTCTATGTACTTCAAATATTGTCATTATACATAACCATTTTCATTTTAATTGGTTATGTCTATCGTTATATAGGCACTTGTTGAGCGGGTTAAAAGTTGACCCATCGTAACGCATACAACCTCAATCCTCTTGTTCGGATAGAATAAAGCAGATAAAAGGCAACTTTTGCTAGCGGGTCGACTTACTCATATCGACCCATACTAAAAATCACAGTTTCAACGGACTTGTAACCAAAACGTGCATGACCCGGCAAACTTTGTACTTTTGCTTACTAGGTATGCAACGACGGATGAAGTAAACATACTCGAGGAGAATCCATTGAAAAGCATTAATTCACCTACAAGCACAAGGTGTCGTATCGCCATCGTGAGTGGGAATCCTATAAGCCAAAAGCAGAACATGGCGATGCCATTGTAAAACATGTATAAGACAAAATGTGGATTACTCGCAATATCACACATAAAGCGATCAAACTTTAGTTATAATCAATAAAGTGTCGATCCATTATACTACAGTACTTCTCGTGAAAACTCATTATGCTTTCTCAACTTTTTTATTGTCATTATACATAAAGTAATTAAGCATAATGAGTCAAAATGGAAACAACGTTAAGTATAATGACAATAAAAAAGTTGAGAAAGCATAATGAGTTTTCACGAGAAATACATAGAGTATTTTTGGCTTTTTTCCATCAAAATACCCAAAAAAGAAATGGTTAATCAATGTCAATTTTTGCATCCTCTTTGAATTTAGCATCATCATATGGATATCTTATTCACCATCAATCATCCAATCTTCTACATCTCATCGATCATGACATTCATAAATTGTAATCATCAGCAGCAACATCATGGATTTTTGCAGCTTTACTATCGATCATTTTAATCAACCATTTCAGCATCTTCGGTTATCATCATTGTCGAACGTTTTCTTCTTGAAAGAACCAATGAGAAGATAAAAAAAAAATGAAATGGAATACATTGTTTGGCATCATCATCATTGAGCGAACATCATCCTCTTAAGGATATGATCACAAAACTCAAACCCGCGGAAACAAAGCTTGTCATCAATACAAATTATTTAAAACCTATAACTAATCACAATTATAATCAATCTGAATGATTCATTTTTCATAAAAACACAAATGAAAAAATTAGAGAGATGATCTGGATTTGATAAGGAATAATATTCCATAATTTTGCTCAAATTGATAATTCTTCAACACACTTTGATTCATTTAATTGGGAAATGACGAATATAACCTCGCTCAAGTAATCATGCATTAGAATCTTTATCATATTAAAAACTACCATGTACATTTTGAACCTTAGATATAGTCAAAGTCAAATGATCTAATGGCTATTATGTTCTCCTACCATTTTCACTTTAAAAGGTTATTTTAGATGAACTCTTCTCGGGGTTCCACTCCACAGCCATTGTAATGCTCTATCAACTGTCGTATAATTTTTTTCCTAGCGTTTTGATAGTTCTTTAATACAATTTGCCATTCTAAATAAATTCCAATTCAGTTGAAACATATACATCATTTTATCAAACATTTGATTAAATTTTTTTTTGCGCGTAAAAACAGACTTTTATAATGGTGTATTATCATTAAGAAGGTTAACTGATGTGGCCGTCTCGTTGATCACTTCAAACAAGATGAACTAATACATAATCATCGCAATTTTATTACACATGGATACAATGTTCATATCAAGTTCAACAACTAGATGTAAAACAATGCATGCCTTTTTCCAAGACTTTTAATTCACAATGTAAATCTATTTGTTCACATTAAGTAGTGTTTAAGAATTGCATCAATGAATCCATCAACATTGAACATAAGGTGTCAGTGCGGTGACCTCATGGTACTTCACCCATCTGAGTTGTTGGACAATATGATGTTGGAGTGTCACAGGCACAATCAAATCTTCAGAACCCATCCATAAATGGACAGAACCTTTGGAAATGGATTTTCGAGATCCATTGGATCAAAGTCCCACTTTCCGAATCCAACATTCAAGTCTCGATGGAGTGACTCGTACTCTCCTTGTTGTGTTGGGTGAGATTTCATCATTTGTAGCTTTAACATACACAAAAAACATAAACAGTAGCATAAGCATTCCCAACCGCCGATAAGCAAAATTGATTCAAGTCATTACTTTTCCTAGTAAATATTCCATACTCATCATGGAGTAGATCGAGAATCATTGATTTCTGACCAGTGTACTATCTTCTAGCTCTTTTCAAACCATTTAACAATCATTAATACTGTAATATTTAATTAGAAATTAAGGACGATTCCTTATCATCATTGAACATAAAACTGCAGGGGAAGTAATTAGATTTAGATTTGCATACGGACTAGAGTCAATTCGGCCTAGCCCTACATGTCACAACTCACATGCTCAATGAACACACAAGATCGAATTATGATACCACTGTTGCATAGGTTTATTGATTTCCAGGATCGAATTATGAACACACAAGATCAACAAGAATTGATTCTATTAATATCACAACATAATAACAATTACATTGTAATATGAGACACACACTTATTACTAATTGAACATCTATTAATTGATTGTATTTTGATTACTGAATCGACTTATATATACTAGATGAATCGCTCCCTTCATGCCAAAGAGACACACCAATTCATTGAAAGTGTCACAACCTTCATATGTGTTTTCTCTTACAACTCCTAGCCCGCTATCATTATCGACCCATCACACTCTTGTGGGGTTTCTTTCTCGGCTTCATCACATGCATCTTTAACCATCTTGATTTTCACATACTTCACAGGTTCTTCATTGAACTCGGGCCTCAAATTTGTATTATAGTAACACTCGACCATGTCAATGGTTCGTTTTATAACAACTTTTCAAATCTTCTTTATATGCCTCGGTTAATCTATGTATCACAACAACTTCTTTTCACTTATTCCTTTGATTTCTTTCTGATTTCCAACAAAAAACATACAACAAACACACTTCTTTTCTTCAGAATTGTTGCACCAACAATCCTTGGTGTCTCTTCCCTTCTAAGTCTTTAATCTTCTTGATAAAAAACTTGAATGAAAACTAGTAATCCTGTAACCTGCTCTGATACCACTGTTGTTATTGAGGTTCCTATATGAATCGACTAAGTAATCCAACTGGAAAACTTAAATACGGTCTTGTATGTTACATATATCGTAAACATCCTATTATGCTTTGATATTAAGTATTATCTACAAAATTTTCTTAACTTAACTTTGTCGACTTGGTCCTAGTTCCATAGGTATCTTTGCATCATTCAGATCCAACATCCACAATGCTTTTGAGTATCTTAGTCGCGTAACTCGCTTTCTTTATCGAGATTTCACCCTACTTTGTGTAACCTCTATGCCTAAGTAGTAGGCAAGTAGTCCAAGATCACTCATTTGAACTTTTCTTGCATTTGATACTTGAAGGATTCGATTTCCTTCTTGATGTTCCGTAACTATCAAGTCATCAACGTGGACTCCGATTAATAGAGTTGATGTCTTGTATGTTCTTGTATAGACCCTTTGCTCTAATGCATTTTCTTAAAGTTGAGTAACTTTAAGGTTTTATCTAGTTTAGTATACCAAGCGTGGAGCTTGTATGAGTCCATATAATGCTTTCCTCGATCATATACTTTTCCTTTATCTTCTATCTTTATAAATCCATCGGGATGTGAGACATATACTTCTTCATTTAAATCACCATGTAGAAATGTGATTTTACATCCAAGTGATGTACCTCTCATTTGTTGTGGTGACCGTAGCTAGAATCAACCTTATAGCTTCAATTCTTGCAAGCGGGAAAAGACTTCATCAAAGTCTATTCCATGTTCTGAATATATCCTTTCGCTACTAGCCTTGCTTTATGCTTTAATATCTCTCTTAGCATCTCTCTTTGTCTTGAATACCTACTTTAAACCAATGGCTTTATGATCCTTTGGTAAAGTAGTTAATTTCAAGTGTTGTTTTTGTTGATGGATTCGATCTCTACTGCATTGCTTCAATCCATTTTTCATCCTTTGATGCTTCTTTGAAATTACTCGGTTCATCTTCAACTAGTAGAAGTCTTTCTGCGTTATCATATACCTCATTTAGGATTTTGTATCCTCTAGCGGGTATGTGATCAACATTTGTGTCAATAGTTGAAGGTGTGGAAGTTTGGGAATTTGGTGAGAAGTTTATGAATTGTATTGGACTGTATTCAGTAGTGTTTGAAGGTGATAAATTGGTAGGTGAAGGTGTTTCTTCATTTTTGTTGTCAGCAAGGATATCGTCTTCATTTTCACTTTCTTGATCTTGTTGAACATCCACTGTTTCTTGTGTTTCATTATTTGTTTGATGAAATCGCTCTATTCTGGTTCTTTTGGATCGAAATCTTTGACGTATTCCTCCCAATTTCATGTCTCGTCTTCTTTGAATTTTACGTCACGACTGACGCAGACTTTCTTTGACATTGGATCAAATAAGCGATATGCTTTTAATCCAGGTTCACTACCCAAATATACCATTTGTATACTTCTATCCTCTAATTTTGTAAGATGTTGTGAAGGTACATTTTCATATGCTATGCATCCAAATATTCTGATGTGTTGAAGATTTGGTTTTCTGCCTTCAATGCTTCGCAAGGAGTAACATCTTCTAACGATTTTGTCGATGTACAATTTAATAGTAAAATTTCATGTCTAACTGCTTTGGCCCAAAAGTTTTGTGGCATCCCTGTTGCTTTCATCATACATCTTGTAGTAGAAAGTATTTTCCTATTTTCCCTTTCGACGACACCATTTTTTTGAGGTGAATATGGTGCAGTTAACTGTCTGACTATCCCGTTCTCCCTATAGTACTTGTGAAATTCATTTGATGTGAATTCCCCTCCTCTATCTGTTCTAAATGTCTTTATCTTGGTTCCATGTTCTTTCTCCACCCTTGTCTTGAATTCTTTGAAGATACCAAATGCTTGATTCTTTGAATTCAAAAATATTCCACATATATTTAGAGTAGTCATCTACCAGCGAAATATGTACCTTTTATCCGAAGGTGTTGGTGACAAAATTAGTGCATGGGTCTTCATAAATCAACTCCAATGTTGTTTTGGATCTGTATTTTGCTTGTTGTGGAAATGGAGCTCTAGCAAGTTTTCCTATCAAACAGATGTCGCAAATATCTGTTGAGTGTTTGATAGAAGGTATTCCCTAAACCAAGTTCTTTGTGATCATAAACTTTAGGGATCTAAAGTTTAAATGACCAAATCTTGCGTGCCATAGCCATGCTTCGTCACGTAGATTTGCTAGTAAGCATGTTGGTTCCCCTATTCTCAAGTTCGCTTTGTATAGCCTATTCTTCGACTGCGTAACTCTAAGTAGTATGTTGCCGTTTGAATCGTACAAGAGTAGTATATTCTTTTCCATTATTACTTTGCAACCGTTCTCTGTTAACTAACCCAAAATCAATATATTACTTCTTAAATTTGGAATGTAATAAACCTATGATATAGCACGTTGTTCCTTGTTCTTGCATTCCAATTGGATAGAACCTTTCCCTTTAATCTCTACATATGATCCATCTCCAAATCGTATATTTTCTGTGATCTTTTCGTCAATCTCATTGAAATGTTCTTTCACACCTATCATGTGATTACTTGCACCATTATCGGGCACCGCATACTTTCTTCATCCGGTGATGTCTTGGTGGTTCAAAGTTTCTTTCATTAAATAATACTTCATGATGCTCTTAAATTGTAGCCATCGGTGAGTGTTGGATCAAGTCTTCTTCAATGAGATTTGATCGATCTTACGGATCATTTGAGTACAATTTCGCCTAGTGACCATGTTTCTTGCATTTTTAGCTTCTTGTCTTGCTTAGGTTGCGTCTGAATTTATTTTGTCTTTCTTAAAGTTATTTTGAGAAGATTCCCAATTCTTCTTATCTGACCTATAACTGTTTCACAGTTGCTTTTACCCTTGTAATTTCCTTGTGCTCTAAAAGATTGCCCTTGACTATCATCTTTGGGAAAACATAAGTCTTTCTTGACTATCGGTTGTCTTTCCTTTTGCATTTTAGTCTCTCCTCAAACGTCTTCAATCTTCCAATTGCTTCGTCTAGAGACATCTTATCCAAATTCGAGTATTGTTCAATTGATGCAACTATGTGTAAGAATCTGTTTGGTACTGTGGTTAGCAATTTTCGTACTAGAGTAGAGTCTTCGAAGGTTAAACCAAAATTTGTTGCCCTGCTTGTGATAATTGAAAATTTTGAAACAAATGAATCTACCGATTCATTTTCTTTCATTTGTAATGCCTCAAATTATTCCTTTAATGATTGTTGCTTTCTTTGGTTGCGCGATTTTCTCCAACGATGTACGGTCTTCAAAGCATCCCAAACTGTTTTTTCGGTTATGTTTTGCAACTTGGAGGATTTGATCTTGGTAATGCTTGAAAAATAAAAGCTATCGCGGTTTTATCTGTTTTGTTGTCGATTTATGTGTTTGGTTGTGGTTCTACCCCTTTCCATAAATCATTTGCTTCTAAGATTACTTGCATCCGGATTGCCCAAATGTTGAAGTTTGAGTTGTTCAACATAGGACATTGGAAACTGGTCGCTGAACCGATTTTCTTATTCTTTTTCCTAGACATTTTGAAAAGGTTTTATTAAAAACAACTTTTAATTGTTTTTACCAATATGTTTTTTTTTTTTTTTTAAAAACAACAAAATACACTACCCCCTTTTTAAATATAAGTTATATTTTAAATAAAATTTAGTTACTTATAAATATAAAGCGTATACATATAAAAGGGTAAAAAGTTTTGTTATAAAACTTCTTGGTGTTTTTTTTGCTTCTCCCCTTTTCGGTTCTTCTTACGGGTTGAGAGCTCCGATTAGGGTTCTTCGCTAATCTAATTGAGCGCCTGGTGATGGTAGTTCGGTGAAGCTTTGTCTTCTCGGTGAAATCTGAGGTTGATTACTTATTTTTGAAACCTAATCGAGGTTTTCGGTGTGAATTCTCTCTCTTTGATGACGGAGTAAGTCGTCGTGACTTATAGATAGGATACGGTGGAGATAAAACCACCTAGGTTTGGCCACCACAATGTATCCGGTGAATTCGATTAGCACCTTGTAGAACTTCGGTGGCGGTGGCTAATCCACTTGAATTCGGTGACAACGTCGTCTTGTCTCCATGTGGTCAACCGCAAATGATGATAAACTCGGTTTAATCAAAGCTCGGCGCCAATTGAAGGTTATACAGTGTATAATCGAATCGTTGAAATCAAACACAAATACTAAATTTGTTATTAGAAAAGCGTAAAATTGATATGTTACAATCGATTACATTTGTTCCTATTTATACTAATCCAACCGATACTATGAACCATTGTGATGGTTCGGTTTTGCTTTAGTAATTCCAAGCGGTGCAACCCTTTGGTGGTGATGGCTGGAAATCGGTGGTGATGGTGGTGGTTACACCAAACCGGATAGACACAACCTTTCAGGTTTATATCAATTACAAACTAGTTCCTAGACTATAGTTTCTATGTATTGCGTAAGTGGTCCTTCGACCTTATTTAACTTAGAATCTATGAGGTAATGATCGGGATTATCCCAATAGGCCTAGCCCTACATGTCACAACACACAGGCTCAATGACACTCAATGAGTTTTGAGCGTCGTATTCTGAAATTCTCCTCGTTGTAAAAGTTTTGAGTAGCTTGAGCTCAAGTGTTCTTATATCCACTTATGTTTGATTATTGTCTATCTGATATCGAGGCGCTCACGAGTTGATACTCATTTACTATTGGAAAACACAAGAGCCTTTTAGGCTTATTAAGAGGAACACTTGTAAGAAAGTTTATAATATTATTGAATTGCTTAAGCTTTGCTTCACTACTTACTACTACCTATTTATATAAGTAAATGGAAGATTCTAGAACCTTTATACTTCCATGGATCTTCTTATATAATCTAGATAATTCTTATTACATCATCATCCTTATCTAAATATTTAATTTTAGATAACTCCTAGTGATAAGTTTATCAAGGTATTTATCACACAACATTCTAGATATTTCATGGATATTATCTGTGAGGATTCTACAAGTTTCTAGAAACTTCTTCATCATGGGTTCGGGCTTTCATTGATAGTCCAATCTTTATTGGACTAAATCAAGTTTACGATCCAACATTTACAACCTTAATCAAAAGAATTGTTGACCTTTTGAAGTTCTATATTATAACAACCCGCAATTTTTCCAAGGCCCTCACTAAAAATAATTTATTTTTCAAAGTTTACATATTTGTTTTTATACTTAACTTTAAGCTAAACTGCAAAACGTAAAAATAGCGCACAACGCGTACCGGCACAACAGCACACCTAATAAGCATTGTAATGTGATTATTTTAATAATTATGAGATTAGTCTTAAAATTACTCGTTTTTCGGTGGAAAAATTATTGTAAACGTAATGGTGTAAATTTTGAGTCGTTGATCGTTCCTTATCGAACCTAAACGAGTCCCGAGTCTTAATATCATAAAAATTACAATAATAGTCCCTGTGGTGATAAATATCCTCACGCCCCCTCAACTGTCCATCACTTGTCACTTTTTTAAAAACTTTTTGTGTATATATATTTATCATAACTAGGTTTCTCATTTTTTCACAAACCCTAAAATCTATATCCCTCCTCCCTCTCTCCTCACAATCGGCCACTCCACCATCACCGGCCACCTCTCTGTCACGCAGACGCCACCATGCCGCCGCCATCAACTCAACAAGAAGACAAGATTTGTGTTATAGAATCGGGTCTAGAGTGAAAGGTTACACCCAGGGTTTTCTTTTGGTTCGTGTTCACATCATCCTTCTCAATTTCTCAGTTCTTTCCTTTTCGAATTCAAGGGTATGTCGAGATGTATATCATTTTCTTGTAATTTTCGTCATAAAAGCATACAAATCAAACTTTAAGTTTTCGTGGATATAAAATCCAGTTTAAAATGTTTTGATGTGATTAGTGGTAAAACATATGTTAAAATGGTGTTTGTTTCTTTGGGTTTTGCAAATGGAATTGATTTAAACGTTTAAAATTGATTCGCGTCATTAAAAGACAGATTAAGGGTGTTTGAATTGTTATGTTAGTATTCGGGTCGGGTCAAAAACCCGATCGAGGTCAGTCGTGACCGTATGGGTCCTTGTTGGTTTTGATTTTTTCTTATCTATTTTTTTGGTCTCGGTTAGGATTTGGAGTTCCTTATTATTTGTTTTGCTCATCTCGAATTTCAATTCATTACATGTGGTTATGTTTCTATTTCTGTAATGTGAAACCCGTATAGGGTGTGCACATTTGGTTTTGTTGTCTCGGTTTATGACAAAATTTAAAACGTGTGTTTTTAAAGGGTCATTTAGTCTCTAAACTCATATATATTTGATCAATTATTACCATAAATCGTTTCTTTTCATATTTTAGGTACTTTGGGAGCGAATGTGGGAAATGAGCCAAGTTTTGGGCTTATTTGGACAAGAAAGAAGAAAACGACCAAGTCGTAACGTCGTGAAAAGGAGGTCAGCGTCACAATCCCAGCGTTGACTGTCACTTGCAAAATCAAGTTTTGAGTAATTGTTTAATAAACCGAAAGAAATACTTGTAAAGGTAATTTTAGCACCAAATTTTAAAAAAATTATGACATTTAGAAATGAAACTTTAGTCTTAATAAAGCGTCTCATGGATAGGAGTTATATAGCTAGCACAAAACCATACAGTCAAATTTCACCCCAAAAATATGAGGTTCGCCTTTAGATATATAGGATAAAAGCATTCACCTTTAATGCTTATAGGTGTACCATAGTATATAGATTCTATAACTTGCTTTTGTGATACATTCGAGATCTCTAGTAAGATCGCATTCGTGTTATTAGGATTGACTAAATTATAAGAGGCATTAGGATAATCCTTGTTTAAACCTGTTATTAAAATTACGTTGGCTACATTGGTCAAATAATTCCTCCACACCTTTGCTATGTACTAATTTTTAGTCAAGATACCCCTAGTTAAACCCTCTAAGCCTATCCTTTTTGCGGTTCTCGTGATATTTCAGTGGATTCTGAAATATTAATGAACTATATTGTTTACAATCCACCCTCAAATGTTACACCCAAATCACCTTAGCCTACCTTGTATGCACTCATATTTAGTGTATTATTGTTACAACATATATGTAAACCCTTAGTTAACTGTCTAGTTGATTACATGGTTGCTAAGTCGAGTCATATCTTGTAAATACAGTTTTGGGACGATTGGGACTCATGGGTTTAGTACTATTTGATATGGAGTAATGGGGAAGAAAGTCAATGTTATTACCCCCATGTGTGCATTAATGTTTAAAGTACTCCACATGTTTTGATCCTCTTAATTAGGGTCATTAGTTAGTTTTATTTATTTAAAAATTCAACTTTAGGGATGTAACTATAAATTCCTCATGTATGGATGTATATTTTGTGGATGGTAGGGCAAAAGCGTATGAAAAGAAAATAAAAAGAGAGAAAAACCTACGGATTACCATCCTGTCTTTTTTGCTTTTGTTTAAGTCAAGAAAGAGTAAAGAAAAAAAATGAAGTTAGAGTTAGTAAGTCAAGTTTTGGCATAGTAACGCCATCTTGTACATGTGATTAACTTAGATGATTGACTTGCCACCAATTAAAATATCTATATCCACAAATCGTGTTTTTTATACACTCGTATATATTTGATCAATTATGACCCTAAATCGTTTCTTTTCGTATTTTTAAGTTCAATAAATACCCAAACCCCTTAATCTAGGATTTGAATAGAAAATATCCTAAGTGTTTAGACCGTTAAACACTAACGAGTCCTTGAGTGCATAGTCTCTCGGTGAGCCATCTTCGAGATTCTCGGTATGAGGCTAAGAAGAAGTCTCTCCACTCGATGAGGCGGAACTTAAAGGGTGAAGGCGAGTCAAGAAGAAGATGGTGGATTCGGTGGTGATGACAATAACTCACTGAATCCTAAAACTCCTCTCCAACTACTTGCGAAGACAAACTGAAGTAGAAGGCGAAGGATATGAAGGCGAAGAATGAGCGGGATAAGGCGGGATAAGTTTGAATCGATAAGACAAAGTCCTTATCAACCAAAGTCAAATTTCCTTGAATGGCAAATGATCGGGCTCGGTGTCATCAACGACCTTTGGAAAGCGATCTAGTCCTTACCTAAAATAGTCTTTGTAAATGAGGCACAATACATCGAATTTGTCTTACGTAAATTGTCGGTTGTCACTTAGGAAAGAGTTAAAACTCATACTTGTATAAATAGCATAAGAGATGGAGTGAAAGATTCAAGCTTGTGAATTGTAAAAACACACATACACGCAAGCCATCTTTCACTCCTCCAATACAACTTAATCCACGAGATAGCTCGGTGGGTACTTGTAGTTGTGCTCGGACTTTTGAGCTTCGTGAGAGTTGCATCCTTTGTCATTTCAATCCCAAGTACTATTCGCAAGTACTTGGGTAATGTATTCTTGTTTGATTCATTTCTAATAAAGAATATTATGTTGAAAATTATTCGATGTGTTTTACTTACATCTTATCGGTCATAGATTCACTATTAACTTGTCTTTAAAATACTTTAACTTGTTTACGATAGACATTAGGGAACAACAAGTGGTATCGGGCGAGGTGATTATAAAACCTTTTAAGCCACTCTAAAGCGTTTTAAATCGGGATCCTTATGGTGAAATTGATGTACCCAACTAGTCGACAAAAGGGTGGAGCTTATTCAATTTGTTGCCCTAGACTTGAAGTTGGTAAATTTAACAAATGGAAAAGCGTAAGCTTTGCTATTTGATTAGGATGGAACCTTATTATATCAAGTGTATAAATGAAGGTCCATTTATCCCAAAGCTTTGAAGGTTTGCCTAAACACGAAGCTCGATGGACTCGAGGATGAGAGAGAGTGGTCAACGGGACCAAAGACTCAAAAGTATAATCATATCATATCTTCACGATGATATTATGGAGTCGATTATAAGTGTAGTACAACTAAACAAACACAGGATGACCTAGTTCATAGCCATGAAGGCCCATCGATACCAAGGAAAGCAGGATAATGGACACGAAACTTGAGTATAACACCTTGAGGGCTAAGGACTCGAAACTCTGTCTCAAACTTACACCGGTATAAAACTCTTTTAAATGAGCTGTCAAATGATGGTGTTAAGTTGTCCAAACATGAAATCAATGTTGGTTTTGTCAATAGTCTCACGAGAAGTGGTTGAATTTCTCTCGGGGACTTAGGAATGCTAATCATATCCGAATCTTGAACTTCACGAAGCTTAAAACAAAATAAGCTTGAGGCTATCACTCGCAAATTCAAAACATTGAATTAGTTAAAAGAAATCAGGCTCTTCAAGATGAACTTAAGAAAGAAAAATATATCATTGCTAGTTGGATTGCTAAGAATCCAAGAGTCTTTGATCTTGTGGGAGCCCCAATGACAAAAAGAGAGTCATAGGTGAAAATCATCTCACGACTCTCACAACAAAGACCGATCTCCCAAAACATTTGTGTCGGTGGCATGATTACCAATGTGTTGACTATTCCCAAGCCCGGTGATTGGATTGAGCGGGTTAATCACGATAGTAAGCTTCTAATTTTGATTACGGAAGAATTCTAGAGCACGAAAGTCAAGCTCCAAAGAGCATGCTTGGACTCCTGATGTGCCCAGTAGTCTTGAACACATCTCCGAGTCTGAGCGAGAATCTCAAGTACCACTTCCACCACGGAACCTCTTCGTGGTCTTGCTCCTAGCTCGAACTTACTCCTTCTGATTCAATCCACACTCACCAAAAGAAAGGTCGGACTTGGTAGAACCATCCTTAAAAGAACATCAAAACCAACTCAACAAGAATCTATACCCACCGAGACTTCTACATCCTCTGTCCCCCTGAAGTGATCAAATTCAAGTGGTGGTCGAACTTGTGAGGAAGCTAGCGATAAGATGGAATCCATCGAAGAGTTCTGAATCAATCAAGGAAACAAAGTCGACTTCCTCTAGTTCCTCAAAGTCAAAAGCCACCACCAAAACCAAGCGAAGTGTGATCTATGCCACTATACCGGTCATACCACCGACAACTATTATAGAATCCTTTTTGTATGATCCGCAAAAGGATGATCACGAACTTCTAATCACTTACAATATGTAAGTTCTCTCAATAAAGTAAACTATACCAAAGTTGGTCATCGGTATGCTTCAACTTCCAAATCGCTCAAAAGTCTAGAGCAAAACCCTTTCCTCCTTGCCCTGCTTGTGGCTTTAATGATCATCATCCGATGGCTGTCTCATGAACACATCTTTGTGAGATTTGCGAAATCCACTCATGAGACATCCCGGCATGACAATGTCATTGAAGCAAGGAGAAGCTCAAGCAACCTAGAATCACTAAGCCATCCTCAATCTCTAAATGCAAAACTTTGTGGTAGCACAATGCACTCAACCACCGACCATGAGTCAATTGCCAAATTCATATGGACCTTTAGGCCCAAGCCTACTAGTATGTGGGTCAGCAAGAGAAACTAATCCAGTTTACTATTTGTGCAGAGACATGCCAGGAAGCCTATCTGGCATCTAGATAGTGGATGCTCAAGAAGCATGACTGGTGTTAAGGAGTATCTACACAAATATGTAAAGGAACCAGGACCCAAGGTAGTATTTGGTGATAACTCAACATATCCCACTGAAGGTTATGGTTCAGTATACTGCAATGGAATAGTTTTCTCTAGAATAGCTTATGTCAGTTGGTGATTTAGACTTGTGGAACGATTCTAGTGGTGGGAAAGTAAAGGGGAGAATGTTTGGTACTAGTTCGTTGTTGGATCCTCATTTTTTGGTGACGGGTATGCCTTCGACACCATCTACTTGCAAGTCTCATCATGAGGGTTCGACATCTCGAGTTTGTTTTATTAGTCTTTATTATATAAATTCTAAAATAAGTTTTTTGGGTTGAAGCGATTGTATATGTTAGAAAATAAAAAAAATAGGTGTAGTGGGTTAAATGAGTCTTTTAGGTTGAAGCCGACCATATAAGTTAGCATATAATAAAATGGGTTGTTTGAGGTTAAAATTAGTTGGTTTAGTTTGAAACCGATCTTGTGTTGTTGGTGTTTTTTTCTTGTGAAAATGATACTATGGTGAGATATAGGTAAATAAATACTAGTCTTGTAACTTTAAACAAATATCTTTAAAATCTTTGATTGCTTTAAATGCTTGTGTATTCTCCATTTGGACTAAGTACATCTAAAATATATTTACAGATTTAATAAACTGAAAAATGAAGCATGGGTTTTAATTGAACCATTTGTAAACAGTTTGTTGTTTCTCAAACTGCTAGTCCGCTGTGACATGACCAACCCATAACTATCTCAGTTTGACCCATTTTATGTACACCCTCTACTATTAAACCTGTTCAACCCATTTGACAGCTTGATATTTAGGCATGTATCACCTTATATGTGTGTGTTTCTGATGTATCTATATTTTAGGTACTTCGATTAGAAGAAAAGTTGGAGAAGCAACGAGAAGATGGAGTTCGTCGTGAAATCGCTCTAAGGAAAGAATTTAAGGACCAGCGGGAAGATGATCGCCGTGAATGGCAAGCCAAGCTTAAGGAGTTCCAAGATATTGTGCTTGGAAAATCACCACACTTCCAACTTAACTAATATATAGTTGACGGTATTATCTTTTGGTATTTGTAGTTGGGTATCGAATATTGTCAACATTTTGTTACGTTGATCTCGTTACTCAAAAGTTAAATCCGTATGTTGATTTTTGGGTTTTAAAACATGACTTAATGTAAGTTCTTTTGGGATATTATGTTGTTTATAGTTATGTTGAAGTTGTAATTTGAATGTTAAATGGAAATGTACATTCTCCCTGATGTGTGTACTTGCTGACAGAAAATCGTCGTTAAAATCTATTGTTGATATGTTGAGAAGTGTTAGTATACCATGGGTAATATATGTAGGTAAAGCGGTAGTAAACTATCCGCGTTTACTGACAGTTATCCGTTGGTAGATTGTGTTAGAAATCTGTTAGTGATTTTGGCAATTAATGACGGATTAGCAACAAAAATTCTGGCTTTGTATTTGGTACTTAATGACAGAAAGGTAACGGAAAATTCCGTTAGTGATTTTGAAATCCGTTGGTAAAGCCGTTAGTGAAATTACCGGCGATATTACCGACGGAAAGTTTCGAGTTGGTGATCCGTTAGTGTAGGATATTGGTTTTCACATACACATCATAACACAATCAAACATAGGCGTATAGAAGATGAGTTTTAGAGAGAAAGTTAGAGGTTTAGGGAACTTTAGTGAGAGAAAGAAAATCTTATTATGAGCTCCAACTCTACCTTGGAAGATAGAGAGTATTTATAGTCTTACAATAAAATGCCACACACGGTGTGGATCGGGCATACGGTGGGTAAAGACCCGTCCGTCCTCACGGTGTTACTTAACTAAATACTACTTAACTAAAAGAACTACGACTACGAGCTTTCTAACGATTACATATACTTGAGGTGACCGACTCTTTAATACACGGAATTTCTAATTCCTAACAATCTCCCCAAGGAGGTCACCTCAATCATGTACCAAAATTACATTGAATACAAATAGATATTATATTAACAATTGTTCTTGCATTCTTGATGTAGACCTTTGCTCTAAGCTCGTAGTCATTAATTCATCACATTGCATGTTTGGTTACTCCAGTGGAGGTCTTTACTTGATCCACGTGATAATAAATTTGATCCGACTTTTGAGATCATCATTATCAAAATCTCGAGACATCCTTTGTGGTGTTGGTATTATGTGATGTTGTGACTTTAGGACCGACATGCTCACATTCGGATCATGATATCTTCTCATCGAGTGGCGGAAGCTTTAGTTGATTCATGATATTGGCGGCGTAGCGAAGCATGGAGTGAAAATATCGAGTCATTGATGCACTAATCATGATTTCTTTTGAGATGAATGTGTTAAGTGAGCATGCGGCTATGGATTGACCGCTTCATTACGATCGGTACAAGCGTCGGGTGTACCGCATACAACAATTAGCAATAAATCGCACGAAAGTGTCTTTGATCACTTCGTTGAATTGAGGTACCGCCCACGGTTCCCGTTGATCGGTACATGTCTTGCTGTGATCGGTATAATTCGAAGAATTTCCTTGACGGGGTTTCGCATCTGCTCTAGGCGTTCTCAAACCGGAACATCTCAAAGAAGACAACACGGAGTGAGTGAACCGGTAATTTTAAGTCCAGCGATTGATGAAAAAGATTTTAAAACAATCGTGTATTGCTCAATAGAAATTGTTTTGCAATACAACGAAGGTTTTAGTGAAAATCAAGTATCAATCATAAACACCTTTGATTTGAAATCTTTATACGCTTGATCTAAGTGCTAAAGAAAAGAGTTTTTAAGCACAAATACCGGTTTTTCAAAGGTATCCGTCAATCCATAACACGAACCGGGATTGATTCAAGAGATTGAATCGCCCCATTGTTTACATTCGGTTGTCACATGGTTGATCTATATAATAGATCTCACATGCCACCTACTAGGAGCTTGTTTGATGTTGGCTCCGAAGGTTTTCCATCTTCACCGTGAATATGTTCACATATCACTCGGATGTTCGAGCAAAACCACAAGGATAATCGAGGACTCAGATATAATCTCTTTCCACATTGTGTGAAACAGAGAGTCTTCATTGAAAGTGTCCTAATGAGATTTATTGATGATCTCGTGGCTCTAGACTCAATTTGTGCATATTTGGATCTGTCTGGGAGACTAGGGAGAGGTCTTCTTCTTCAATATCAACAATCTCTAAGAGAAGGTCAATAGATAATGTCGGTTCCCGTGAGAATGAAACAAGTCCTTTTAAGAGGAACTTGAGTGGTTTGGAAAGTTGAAGTGCAATGCGTCCTTTGGGTCCATGACGTCTTGTCTTCAATACCGATGTTACCATCGGTAGCATATGAATTGAACCGGTTTACGCCTAAGGTTGAATAAATGGAGGGCTATTTGTTTTCACCCTTTTCTCATTCAATTCTTTTAATTCTTCAACCCTTGATGCTTACCGAGACTTCATAGCAAGAACCTTGTTGGGTTTGTTCCAGACTTGCTCTATCTCGGTCCGCACTCTTCCCATATCTCACTTTTCTCCTTTTATCATCATGCCTAAGGACTTCTACACTAACTAGTGGATTGTCCTCGGTAGATCCCTCCGTTACGGCGGATCATGGGAACACATACCTAACCTTATCATCCTTATATCACCGTACATAAAGTAAAGTTGGTCGGTCAATTTGGTATTGTTCATACGCCATTGGAACCAATTGAAAACCATTTGAAAATCAATCCGGATACTTGTGATATATTATCAAAACATTTTGTACTGAATTGTTTTTGATATTTTTAGAACAAGTGCTCCCCTCAACATGTGCATCAAATGTTTGAAATCGTTTTGCACACGGAGGCAAGAGGAAGAATTTACTTCTTTGATTACCATTTTCTAAAAGATATCAACATCACTTCCTGATCAAATCAAGAAGATAAAGCATTTCTAGGAAGGATGAGGTTTCCATAAATTTACTCCCCTCAATATGTGCCTCGAGGTTTGAAAGTAGTTTTGCACATACTAGAGGAACACACACATTGAGATAAATGATCACGTTTCAAGTCATAGGTGTAAGATAGATGCTCCTCCTCAACATGTGAATGGAAAATTTGAAATCGTTTGTCACATGCGGGAGGATAACATGTACATCCTTGTAAAACCATTTACCGAATCCTCGGTTTAAGTCCAATTTAAATCACAAATTCTCCCCGATCACAATTATCAAATCATTTGAGATTTGTGATCTCTTATAGATTTAAATTGATTTTGAAAGCTTTAAGGAGAATTGTGACTTGATTATGAAAGCGTTTTAAGCGATAGGGATCGGATTTTACGACTTTAAACTCCATTGATAAAACATGCATGAATATCTTTTGAAAACAATTGAATGCCAAATAAATTTTAATTTAATTGAAATCATTCTCCCTCAATCAATGACATAGGTTGTTGATTGAGAGATTGATATTTTGACAAATAAGACGAGATGATTATCAAAATAGAGACGAGTTATTTTTCAAAGCGATTAATTTTCGAGATAACGGTTTATAGAATCGAGCATGGAATTTTGAAAGTCATGATAAAGCATGGGTCATTCTTTCTTAGAAAAGCGAGTTCTTGCACGAAATGACAATAAACCATTGTTTCTCTTTCTCTCAATTTTTTTTTTTTTTTTTTTTTTTTTTTTTTTTTTTAACATTCGAACAACATCTAAAGACCCGTGTCATTCTTTGAATGACAACTCAAAGACAAGTAAATATTTTCGAACCAGAAAAACATGACAAATTGACAATATTTTTGAAGATTTTGAATTTTGATTTTTATGGATTTTGAAAGTTTTATAATTTTCTATTTGATTTTTGAGAGTTTTATAATTTTGTATTTTGTTTTTCGAATAAATATTTACAAGAGATAGATGAAGATAGACCTTTACTCCTCGTCTTCCTCCACGAAGGCGTTTGAGAGTTTTGGTTGAAGGCTTTTCAAGCCAAGGCGTGGAAGAATAAACTCAAACGTTCTCTTGGAAGAGCTTTGGTGAAGATGTCGCTAGCGATATTCGAGACCTCACAAAATAGAGTTCCACCACACCTTTTTCCACTTGTTCTCGATGAAATGATGTCGAATGTCGATATGCTTTGCTCTTGAGTGTTGAACATTGTTGCATGAGAGAGCAATAGCACTTTTATTATCACGATCTGAGAGGATTTTGTTGAATTCAAAGCCATAGTCGATAATTGAGATCTCATCCATAAGATTTGAGCACAACAGGATGACATGGCTATGTATTCACCTCTGTAGAGGAAATAGAAGTACTCATTTGCTTCTTTGAAGACCGACTCACAAGCTTATCACCCAAAACCGAGCACCTCGGATGTACTTGACGAGTATCTTGACACCTGCATGATCGGCAGACTGCATAGGGTGTTAGTGACATACCGGTGTCTTTCGGTACCAAAGTCCCATATTGATGGTTCCTTGGAATACCGAAAGACCCGTTTAATCGCTTCAAGGTGCTTTTAGTAGGCTTAGCCCGGTATCTAGCACACATACAAACAAACAAACAAGATGTACGGTCTACTAGCGATGAGGTACATCGGGATCCAATCATACTACGATATTTCGTTTGGTCTATCATGATCCCCGAGTGGTCCTCATCTAGTTTGGTTCGATCAATCATGGGGTGTCAACGGGGTCACTTGAATCAAATCCAAATTTCTTTAAGATCTGTTGCATATTTAGATTGATTTATGAAAATGCCTCCGGGACTTTGTGAAATTTGTAATCCCAAGAAAAATGACATTTGTCCCATCATTGACATTTGAAATTTTGAACTCATTTCATTAGAAAACGGTCACACTCATTGGGGTCGGTCGAGGCAAAGATGATATCATCAACATAAATTTGAACATGAATTAAATGTTTGCTCGACTTCGGTGAAAAATGTTGGATCAATTGCTCCTTTGCTAAATCCGGTAGATAGAAGAAACTTTGTGATGTATCATACCATGCCCTTGGAGCTTGCTTTAAACCGTAAAGAGCCTTCTTCAAATGATAAATGTGAGTAGGATGCTCTTGATTCACAAATCCTTCAGTTGGGCGACATAGACGACTTCTTTAAGATCTCCGTTCGAAATGCCGTCTTCACATCCATCGATAGACTACCATGTTCTTACTAGCAGCATTAGCCGAAAGATTCGATTGCCTCGATTCGAGCAAGCTGGAGCAAAAGATTCTTCAAAGTAAATACCCTCCTCTTGACGGTATCCTTTAGCAACTAATCGAGCCTTGTTCTTCAATACATCACCATGCTCATCTAGTTTCACTTTGAAGATCCATTTTAGAGCAATAATCATGGCACATTCGAGGCGGTACTAACTCCCATACATCAAGTCGATCAAACTCATGAATTTCATCTTGCATAGCATTGAACTATTGTCTTCGTTCATGGCGGTTTAACATCCTTTGGTTCGATCTTTGAGAGTACGGAGTTGAAGAAACACCATAGGGCATCGGTTGCAAGTTGTTTCCGTGTTGATACAGGACAGAGGGATTTCCAATGATGTTGTCTAATGGATGATCGTGAGTCCATTTTCTAAGGTGTTCATGTGGCGGTTGTTGAGGGACCGAGGTAGCAGTCGATGTCTCCACGAAGAAGATGGTTCGATGATGATTCAGGAGCAAATATGTTTTCAAATGGAGCATCTTCGGGAGTAGCAAAGGGATTAACTTCATCATTGATGCGAAGCAGTTCCATGATGTACATTTGAAGAATGATGATTTGTTGATGAGACGGAAGGATCGATAGTAGGCGCTTCTTGACTTAAAGATATTGAGGCCGAGGATTGACTTCATTCACGGGAATATGAGCGACCTCTGTTGTAGGGATCAACACCTCATTAGTACTTGGATCATAAAGTTCATCAAACATAGGATCAAACAGTTTCTTTAAATCATCTTGGATGGAGGTACATATGGAGTTTCTTGAGAGGAGTTTGGAACAAGGGATGAACCAATGAGGCTGTTTTGAAGTGCGGGTCTGAGCTGGAGTGTCCAGGAGCCATTTGACGATCGACTCATCAAACATAACGTGAATTGTTTCCATGATATTTCGGGTTCTTTTATTGTAGATTCGGTATCCCTTTTTGTT
>CM040239.1:161082618-161354192 GCA_022545495.1 Chrysanthemum lavandulifolium | reverse complement strand
CACGACAAAAGTGGGTGAAGAAATACACCCATGATGAGTAGTTCATCTCATCGCGTCGAGTTTTACGGGATTATGTTATTAAGGTTTGTGATAGCCATTAATTTGTCGGAAAGGAGAAAAGTAGGTAGAGGGGAGGGTCGATGGCGGTCATTGTGAGGAGGAGAGTCGAATGAAGGAGGTAAGAGTGAAGTGGGAGGGGCGAGAGGGGAGCGTAGGCAAGCTAAAGAAGGTAGGGTTTTTTTTTTTTTTTTTTTGTTTTGAGGATCGGTATTTTATTTCTGTGATACCATGTAAGTGTATTATGATTGAATGAATACAAAGTCCCAAGGCAGGACATATTAATACATGATAAACCCTAGAGAGTCATGGGCTTGAGCCCGATCATAGGATAAGGGCCGGATACAAATACAATAATACTAACAGTCCCCTACTCAAATCATTAGCGGACCCAGGTGAAAAACCAGGATGATTCCCTTCTCTAATCAAGTTAACATACGTATTTTTAGTCAAGCCGACGAATGGACATATCAACCCGGGTCGGTACAATTAACGTGCAAAGCTGAAATGCATAAAAGCCTCCTTATATATGCACTGTTATGTTTATTATGTATAAAACTAAGCCAAATGTTAAAACGCAATATTTTACTAATAACGTTTTAGTGTTTACTTATTAATACAATATTATATAATGTTAATATTTCAAATTCCAAATATAAAAAGGACCGGCTTTAAACATAAACAATTTATAAGACCATTTTGACAACCGATCTTTTTTATTATTTTCGAAATAACCTTGACGCCCGTAAAAAAGTCAAATATCAAAGTTTATAAGTCATTAATGCTTCATCTATTTATAATTCAGTCTTATTATGTACTCTGGACAGATGAAAAACTCATTATGCATAACATACTTAAACTTTTATTCATTATGCATAATATGCACTTATGACGAATGAATATTTTGTGAAAATTAGACATATGCAGAATGAATCATAATATGTACTTATGACGAATGAATATTTTGTGAATTTTTTTATGCTATAATGACATTTAAATTGGTAGGTAGTTTTTACGAAAACCAAATTACCAAAGTGAACTAATACTCATCCCAATATACAAGAATGAACCATATTTGATTGATTTACCAAAATGAACCATGCCCACATTGCACCTAGGCATTTACGCCACTTAAAATATGACATAACTTTCTTGAATATTTTATTTTTTTTCCTTTTCTCCTTTTAACCTTCCCTATGCATAACCACTTATATTCTATCTCTCTTTTCTCTCTCTCAGCCATTTCACATTAAACAAACATACCACTCATCTTTCAAAACCTTGACTGTGTTTATCTCCCCATGCCATGTTTAGTTAACGCAACAAAAGTGGGAAGGAAAATAGATTTTGTATTTTAAAGAAGTTTGGTTCATTTGTTCTTGCTATATAATATCTTTTCTTATTTTGATCTTCAAGTAATATCACAACCTGTAATCCTTATCCATTCTTTCTCATCAAAAGATCTTTTCTCTAACAGACACCAAGGTTAATCTCCAACTCAATCACGGTTAGAAACTTGGTTTATATTCAACCCACCAAGCACATCATACCTCTCCATAAACCAAACAAAACAAACCTCAACAATGATGATGATGTTCGTCGGAGACAATATTCTCATCAAACCATTTCGCATGTATGAGTTTAAGATTAGAAGATGCTACGTTGACTATGCATGATGTGTTTAATTACGGCAAAGATGTGAAGATGCTCGTTGATTATGCATGATGTGAAGATGCTTCAATATTCTCTTCTCCTTCGCATGTTGTTTCATTGATGTTCTATAACAAAACAACCTGGTTCTATAACCCACGCCTGTGGCCACGCCCGCCACGCGCACCCACCACGCCTTGACTCCACGCCACAGTCACGCCCAGCTCACCTCTGCGCCTGCGCGCGCGGAACACGCCTCACCTTCTTCTTGGTTTGTATCACCCAAACTCACGCCCGGAAATTTGTTATACACGTGTCACGGTTTAAAACATATTCGGTGGAAATCTAACGTATAATATTGAAAGGTTCATTTTCGAAAAATATATAGGCGAGGTTCATTTTCGAAATCTAACGCAGAAAGTGTTCGTTTAAAAAATTTTCTCTTTTATGAATCTAATATGTAAGTACATGAAATATTTTTAGTCTTTACCTGATATAAAAAATAATAATATCTGCTTCTCTTTCTCCCAGACAGAATATTAATTTTAATTGTCACTTCATCTTTCTCAACTTTATTTCTTTCTCCATTTTTATACGTCTTCTTCAACTTCGCATAACACAAATTCACATATTCTTTTCACTTCCTTCTAACTCAGTTTCATTTCAAGGCGGTTCTTCTAAGTTCGGTGCTCAAAAAAATCACATATAGCTCATAAATGATCTTGGTTAGGCACCACCTACAATGCATATAGATCCGCTAGTTTTCAAACATAGAAATAAAAAAAGAACAACTGTTTATTAACAGGATCATAAGATCATTATTATTTTGTTAAAATAGTGAAACTAACACGTCTTACAGTATTTACTCTTCGTCTTAAGTTCTTAACTATCAAGTATCAACACTGAATATAAGTATATATTTTTCGTTTAAAACTTTAAATGCTTTGAGCCTAGTAGAAGGCTTATTATGGTCGTAAAAGTTTGGGCCTCAACATGTGTTATATATATTCACTTTCTGCAGACTTATTCTAGCTTTAACATTTGGGCCTAGCTAGTATTGACCCAAATATATTGTTTGAATTTTGAAAGAAGTAAATGCCAACCAGAAAGAAGGTTTATCGTTAAAAGGAAATCTACTAAGGGTTTTTTTTTTTTTTTTTTTTTTTTTTTAATTCAAGATATCGTACACTTATTAAACGAATATATAAAGGGATATAAATCATAGAACAAGTTTAATCGAATGCGACCCAAAATGAAAATTAGTCAAATTACATATCCTTGGATAACCTTTTGAACTTTTTAACTTGACAAATAATCCTTTGTATATAAGAATGTCATGTACATAATTCAAGTTTGTTGATTTATTTGATAGTAAGTGTGTCATGTATTATCAACATCAATATTTCCAAATGGCTTGGCTTCTCGTTGTTATGAGTCGAAATACTAGAACTAAATAGCTTTATGTGACATTTAACACAACAAAAAGGTGTGCATCACCTGTTGTTTTAAGATGTCTCAAACCTTCTAAAAAACTAAAGCAAATATTTTAAATAAGGCGCAAGGCCTTTTGATCACGTATCACTCCATAGAAGTTTATTTTTTATATCAAATTTCACGTGCAAATCAATGTTGGTTGAAGCCATAGACGGAACTTGAACCATTTTGTCAAGGGGCCGAAATGTTCATGATCAATTATTAAGAGGGCCAAACTACTAAAACAAAAGCTTAGCACTAACTTATTAAACAAAATACATTAAAGACAAATTTTTTGGAGGAGCCATGGCCCTCCCTAGCCTTCAAAAAGGTCCGTCTATGGTTGAAGCTATATCAAAATTCAAAAGTTTATCATGACCTCCAACCTGTTACAGTAATGACTTGTTGCACTTTTAAATGCAGCTAAAACCACTAGCAAAGGTTGTCCAATAATCATATTAACAAAACAACTCTACTCTTTATTCATTTTCAGTAACAAAATATAACTAATTAGTCACAACGTTATTAACACATTGATATGTTCCTTGGTCTTTTGTATGTTTTTTATCGTATCCGCATCATATTTATAAATGGCTTGTCCGGCTTCTTGCTATTATGAGTCGGGATCTTGAACCAAATAGCTTTATCTGTCCTTTTATTTTGTTTTCTGGAACATTGGTTGATTTTGGTCTAACTTTGAACACACGCTTGCACAAGTAGATCGATTAAAATGACTCTACACTTGACCACGGACCACGGTCATTATTAGCTAACATATAGAAAAAGCTAAAAGCTATATTATTACCTCTTATACAATAAGAGAACATACAAAATGGACAATTAAATATTTAAGGAGTTTTTAATTGGATTAATGTTAGAGTTCAATTTTACCAAATAGTCAAAATATATGTGTCAAATTAATGAAAACAAAAACTAACAAAAAATGGTAATTAATAAACTTTAGTGGTTGAATATTATATAAACGAGGCTTCCCTCAACCCGTGCGATGCACGGTCTAGTGGTTGAGGGGTGATGTTTTTATCCATAATGTTGTATATGATGGTATTTAGATACCTATTAGAGAAGTTGCATTGTATTTATTATTTAAATGGCTAATAATGTTATTATTACTTTAGTTTATATTATTTTTGTGGAATCTATATTTAGATGCCTAATAATGTTATAATTACTTTTGTATTTATATTACTTTATTTTCATTAAAAGTTTTATTAACATAGTCTTTTCATATGTAATATTTTAATTTGAGTAAGTTACATAATTGTTTTGTTTCTTATTTATTTGTGACTTTTGTTATTTGGAATTATATAACTATTTGTACTCTTCAATGGCAAATTTTGAGTTGTTAGAGAATTTGATGAATATTTCAAGATCATCTAAATTGCATGATTGTATGCGTTTGTGGTTTGTGCAACAAGGCATGTGAAGATGATGCGTTATCAAAGTTGCTTTTGATTGTTGTCATCATGTGAGGCGTGTAATGGCCAAAAACAACACGATGATTTTGAACATGGAAGCGTTAGGTCATCGTGGCGTAGCTTTAGATTCGATTGATGCTTTGAGAAAGACTCAAGAAAGGCATCGTGTATTGCTTGAAAAGTTAGTTAATTTGTTTAAGGAAGCTAAAGACGGTGTTCGTGAGGAAGAGTCAAATGCTAAAAAAATGAATGAGTTTAATTAGTAACTTTGATTTAGATATCTTTAATGGTATTTAAATTTTTAGTGTTTTTGCTTGTTTTTATGATTATGAAATTTTTAATTAACGAAGCTTTATAAATTATAAGCATGTCTTTTAAGCTTAGGATGTTAATTGTAATGCATTGTGTATGTAGGGTTTGTTTTATATCAAATGTATAATTGAGGGTGTTATATTGCAATGTTGGACATCTTCCTAAATACTGCATTCCCCATTTATGCATGGAAACTTCAAAGTATCCAGTAACACCCAAATTAAATGTTCCAATGCCTCTTCAGTGTCTTTGTGTTGTTTTTTTTGCAAATTCTTATTCTGAACCTTAATTATTGTTTTGTGTTGTTTTCTTTGCAAATTCTTATCTCTGAACCTTAATTATTATGACCACACAATTTTGTGTATATATAATCCAAGAGCAATTACATCTAACCTAATTTTAACACACAACTCTATCCACCTTAACCTAAAATCGAATGTCGACCACACCAAACCTCGATGAATTGAAATCTCTCAATGAAACTGAAAGCTTGTTGATGCTTCGAGCTCCGATAATTCATGATAAAGCGGAGGAGGAAGGTTTCATTGCTCGTGTCGGGAGGAGAGCGATCGATTAAGGCGATGATTAACAAAAAGGAGCAAACAATCAATGAGGCATCTAGCACTTTTTCTCGTTTCAATGTTGTGGCAGCAACTGGTCATGATGCTATCCTTGAAATACAACTGAAGGATCGCAGGAAACTTGATATGTTGGCTCAACTGCTTGTGCTGTGTCGTCAAAGCTTGGAGGAGAAGGATGAGCTTTTGGAGAAGCTGGATGAGGCTGAAAGTTCTGATGATGAAGATTAGGACATGTTGGAGATTTTCTTTTGTGTTTTGATGTATGTAGTTGGTTTAATGTATGGTTTATGTGAACGGTGAATATGTAGCTGGTTTTATAATTTTTCAATGGAAGAAACTGATCAATGATCAGTTATGTTTATGTTTTAATCATAGATTATGTTTAAGTATTTACATTATTTTTTTTTAATTTTTTTTTATATATTAAAAGGGTAAAGTATCACCCGTTTGACTTTTCTCTCACACATCTCTCTCACACTTGGTAAAAGATCGATAAGAACGCCTAAATAACATATTTAGGGTTTTAATCGAAGGCAAAATTGATCAAGATAAATAGTAATCAATATAATTTTTTGAGGGTTATGATAAAGGATCGATTATCGTCGAGTGATTCCAATATTTCAGGTATTTGATTTCATTATGATCAAATTAAAGCGTGCATATTTAAATGTTTTAATTTATTGAGTGTTACTTGCTTTATGATGTTTATTGATTTAGAAAGGATATGGGATTATTTTTGTTTCGATTAAATTGAACAAATAAGCATATGTTTTACTTAGCGGTCTAAATTTGTAAGAGTGAAAAGTTTTTTATAGATAGTGTTTAGGATGATGATGGTGTCTTGAAACAAAAACAGGAATTTTTTTATGCTTATATCTAATTAATAATTACACTCCTTGCAGGTTAAATAATTTTGAGCTAAAGTTGGTTTATTGTTGATTTTGGGATTTTGTTGGCATTGTTGATTATTGGTAGAAGAAGGTGCGGATTGTACGCTGAGATGGGCTGTTATGGGGTAAGGCATACTTTGGATTGTTGTTTTTAATGAATCTAATAATGTTCAAAACCATTTACAATTGATATTTTGAAAGTCCAATTATGTGTTAAGAATGAGTATGACTTTCTCAGGCTAAATTTTGGTTGTTTTAAGGTTTATAGTTAAGTTTTGGTTATTAGAATATTTGTTGACTTGATTTTAAGCTCCTTATGTGACAATTTTAATTGTAATATCTGAGAAAAAAGCGAAACTTAAAGCGGTATATGTTTCGATGATATCGAGATGGGAAAGTTACAGTAGGAAAACCGGATAAGCCGGTTTTCGCCTCGATTCCATTGTTTATCGATCTGTCAATATTGGGTGTTGGATTTTTGTATTGGTAGCCAAATCGAAGGCATCCGAGGATATGAGGATGATGGTGGGGTGTTTTAGTTTGGTTAGTGGTGGCGTGGTGAATGATGGTGGGCGTGTGGTGGCGTGTGGGGTGGATGAGAAGAATAAGACGGCGAAGCGGTGGAGATTATGGTGGTGATGAGGAGGGTTGTGGTGATCATGGTGGTGGTTGGTGTCATCGTTATGCAGGTTAGATGGGTTATTGGTGATTAAGGGTGCTTGTGTTGAGACCTGTTCGGATCGGAGGCTATTCATTTTGGCACCTTCTTTAATCAATATCTCTTAATTAAGAGTGTTGTGACTCGTTTCATGATTATATTTATAGCACTGTAAGTTTACGTTCTTTCCTTTAAGATTAACTTTTCTTTGGTCGAGAGGGTGCAAACGGTGTGACTAACTTCTTGATCTGCCTCCTTGAGAGGTGTGAATACCTGCTCTGGTCACACCCAATTCTCTCGGCCGAGTCTTCTTAATCTTGGGTGTGTGTTCTGTTTAATCCCTTAGTTGTTGTTGTTTAGCTATTGTCTTAGTTTCTGGCGATGAGTAGGTTAAGGGATCGAGAAGTTGGTGTTGGATTATTGGTGGTTATTTGTGTTTGAAGGTGGTTGGCTTTCTGTCTATAGTTTGGTGTCTTTGACTTCTGAGTCTGAGTGTATCATAGTAATTTTTTTTTGTTTTAAGGTGTATAGTTAGGTCGTGCCTACTACAGTTTGTGTTTATTTGATTATAGAGTAACCGTGGTGCACTATGAATACATGTTAAGAGTTGGAACAATATCATGCACATTATGAGTGTTCGTGGCAAATAACCAAGTAATAATAAATAAGCTGTTGCTTGAACATCACATATATGTCCTCGTTAGGTTCTTTGAATGTTTCTTTGAAAACAATGTTACGCGTGCAATTCTTAAGCTCGGGTCCTTGTCTTCAACCATTAGTATCTTAAGGCCGTCGGGATGGTAACTCTAGATAAGCCACATAAAGTCGACCATGGTGAATACGGAGAAGGCATATAAAGGCCAACATAATTAAGTGATTGACCACGACTTTTGTTAATTGTCATTGCATAACATGGTCTTACAGGAATTGTCGCCGTTTAGAATAAATGGCCACTTGGATTGCGTTGATGTCGGTATAATCGTGTGTATAATAACGTTATCCCTATATTTGAACACGTAAGCACCTTAGCGTGAATAACAAAGCGGCCTAGATACGTGATGAGCAACCTTGTTCCATTACACAACCTTTGCTTGGATTGATGTTCATGAATAGCATAATTGGTAATTCCTTTTTAAGTGAAGAGCATGTGGGGCATCCGGGAAATTTAAGGAATTAAGAAATTCAATCGAGATAGTGTTCGTCTTGTTCTAGGCTATCTGTAGATGCCTTGCAAATCTCATCTGCTTGTTGTATGTATGATTCCCACGATAACTGTTTAAACATGTACTCATTGATGTCATCAATCGTCATCATTCAGGAGTTAGTATTGCCCTTTCTTTGAGGTACACATCGTCGGTTTGCCTCGTTGTAAAATCGGTATGTCTCGTGACAATCTGTTTGATTGGACAATCCACGATTTAATTAGGAATATTTCGGGAATGTCAATCCAACTTGGGTCGTCCTCCCTTCTTTGCATTTTACTGACGTTTCCATCCCCACACCAAAACCCATCTATTGAAATCTTGTTTCGAGTATCAACCTCCCATTCTCGGTATACTCGTTGACACGCATGCTACGTGTAAGTCTAAATACTTTGCAATGCTTCCATAGTTCAGATTGGTTTATGCACGATTGAACAATGTACGCCTGCTTCCTTTTGGTATAATGGCGACAACTTGTCGAAAGTCGCCTCAAGCATCACTCCTCCAAATATTCGATTCCTCTGTCGGGATCATGATATCCTAAAATATCCTTGAGCGTCTTATCCAATGCTTCAAAAGCATATTTTTGAGTCATCGAGCTTCATCCCATATAATAAGTTTAACTTCTGTATGAGTTCAACCATATGTGTATTTTGTTTTATCCCGCATGTCTTGTTCTCTAATAATTCAAGCGGTATAACAAAAGGCTATCTGTGATTCTCCCACCGGTAGTAACAATGAAGCTATTCCTACCCAAATTGAAAGTGTTAATCACCACAAATTTTATCCATTTTAAAATAGTTGACTGTTTAAAATTTAGTATAAATTTATACACGAAGATGCAACAATGAGCACTATCATGCGTTCGATCTTAATCTTGAGATGATACTCTTGTATAAAAGCGTCTTTCCGATTCCGCTTTGGACCGTGAGCAAGTAAAGTTCCCTTTTTACCATGGATGATTCAATCACCTCTTCATAGATTAAGCGTTGTTCGGATTTAACAATGAATGAAGTTGTTGATGTTCAATCTTACTATGTTTCATATCATAATTCAACACTTCTCGTATGAGACGATTGTCCATGTTGGTTAGTAACCTTGGGTCAGGCACTGGTAGGTCTTGGAAATCAGATAAAGATCTCCCATTTCTATTTAACAACTCTTGGATCTCTATCAAACAATAGTTCTTTAGTTGCTCGTCCGTCAACTCAAGTCGGGATAATTAAACATTTTCCTTTTCTTGTGTAGAAGATCTTCTGATAGAAACTTCCAATTTTCTTCCCAAAATTTTAAAGGTGCGCTAATATCGCAAAATATTAAAATTGTTACAAATATGTCACGTAACTGTGGTCCAAACATCCATACACTTGCTTCTGATATAGCATATGTCCATTCCGTGTCATCATTTAAAAGGCCATATTCAAAACATGCTTCCTTGAAAGTGGAACATAGTTTGTCGTGAACAGTCATGAGTTTTTCCCAAGAATCAGGACCTCTAGCAATGTTCAACAACATTCTAAGATAATATCGGTCTCAGACACGGGTCGAGTAAACAATCCGCCCGATGTATTTTTGCAATTTGCGTTTTTCCACAGTTTGTCTTTCTCATGCCACACGTAATGTGTAGGTATCTCGACATCGATATCTTGATTAAACGTATCACGCTTATTTAATTCAAACCAATCGGTGAACATGGTCATGTCGATACCTTCCTTTGAATTAGGGCGGGTAAGCTTTCCGAGTCACGTAGTGTGATTGCGTCTTGATTCGGCAAGTGGTAATTCACTTCATAATGCACGGATATGAGTAATGTATGTCGTGAAAACAAACCCCACACCGCCTCACATGGAGCTAAAAACGACAATTCAAATAGTTCTTTATTTCGTCCACCTCCAAAACTTGTACATTTGCTAAATCACCATCATTTTAACATTATCTTGTATAACAATTGTGGCTCTATCGGAATTGTGGAAGCGTGGGGGGGGTGAATACGTTACTGGTTTAAAACTTTAGATCTTTAGTATCAAATCGCTTATGAAGCTTGTTATAATATGAAAGTACCAATTATTGTTTGTGACTAATATAAAGCATGGTAAACAAAGTTGTCACACAATCATGAACATCAAACCACATCACAAACAATAGTATAGTGCAAGTATAAAAGTAAAGAGATAAAGAAAGGAAAGTGCAAACCGAACACGAGGATTTATAGTGGTTCGGTCACGGATCTCCTTTCGCCTACTCCACTCCCGAGTACCCAACTCGAGAGTTACTTCACTAAATCAACAAGCTCCCTTCTCGTGGAGAAAACCTTACAATCGTCGCTTACACTTTTTCCGGTACAAAGCTAAATACCGGGTTCTAGTTCGAGGTAGAACCAACCTAACGTCGCTTATACAATATTTCCGACACTAAGCTAGATGTCGAGTTCTTTTACAAGGGTACAACCACTCCCAATATGTTTTATGGCCCAACATAATAAACCTTGTGTTTTATGGCACAAACACATAAACCATCTAATCTAGTTTGGTGAAAGTGTTGTTATGATGCAATGATGTTTACACTAATGATCCATGACACAAATGTCTAATGGATATGAATAACTACTTCTAAATGAACTTCCATTGATAGGAAGCCTTCATGATGAAGATCACAAGTTCCCTAAACTTCTTGTGATAGATCTTCAACTTGTGGTGAGTGGGGATGGCTAGATCTCCAAGATTTCCTTGGTTGATCAAAGAGTATGCTTACAACAAAGATGAATGTTAGAAGCATTATGATCATGATCATTAGGGTGTTTAATGTGTGTTACTACATTGTTAATGATTGATCTAAATGTATGCAAGAAGGTGGAGAAGATGTGCTTTGAAGTGATGAAGAAATGGGAAAACAATGGGCTTATTTATAGCGAAAGTGGGCGGGAGCGTCCACGGACCACGGACCCCTTAAAAGGGTTCCGTCCTTTATACAATTTGGTGCCGTGGGTACCGACATAAAATCTAAAAATCTTTCTTCAAATCTTTCCAAGATATTACCAAATCTTACTAAGATCACATTTGATATATTGAGTGTCAATCTAACCAAAATATTCAAGTGATCTTCCAAGGATTTCAAAGATGATGCATGACATGATGTAACATGTATTTCCATTTTAGATTAAAGGTTTATCAAAGTAAACTTGTAAAATGTATTATGTAACTAGTTGATAAAATGTCTAGTTACCTTTTGAAATACTTGTGAATGCAAAATGTAAAATGAGGTTCGAAATAGAATGGTTAACCTATTAAAATACTTAGTGACTCTAAATGTATTTTAAACATTCTAAATGATTTGTTAATGGGTTTGATCATAATGCCACATAACAAACATGTACGAACTCGTGTTGTAACATACGAGGACTTGAGACATCGAGAGGTGTTGAATGTATGTTGAGACAACGTGTGATTACAAGTAACTTGTACATTTCGTTATGTATTACAAGTTACATGTTTGTCATCAATCAAAACAAACGAGGCTGATAGATTAAATATCGTAATATTTGCACTAACAATCTCCCCTTTTTGATGACAAATATATGTAAACGTAATAGAAAGTAAAATGTAAAGAGTTACTTGTATCCTTACTACCTTTACATTACCTTCTCCGTTTACACTCTTCTCCCCTTTTGTCGAAACAAAAGGCGTGTCCTTGAGTTTAACTTAATTTCTCCCAAAAGGCAAGCTTGCATCATCCCTAGTGAAGTTAAATTGTCCATTACAATCCGTCCCTTGTTTGGTAGCGGATCCGTGGATCAAATAAAGAGGCTTAACCTACATCAAGGTTAGTTTTATGCAACAAAAAAAAAATTATGAGAAATATATGAAAAAGAAAAAGGCATAGCAATGTTAGCCTATTTTCTCCACTTTTTATCGAAGCACAAATGCTTGTATGAAAAAGTGAGAATGATGCTAGATGCGTGTATGCTCCCCCTTGACGGTTGCTCCCCTTGTTTGAGGCGTCGGTATGATTAAAACCTATAAAACAAATATTAGTGCAAGACTATATTCGTCATTGGACGAGTGAGTGATATACAACAAAGTGTGTATAAGATGCATTCGGTAAATTCTTGTGGAGCTCCCTTGCTCTAGGGCGTCAAGATGAACCTTCAAAATAAATATTAGTATAATAGAAGCTTTGTCTTAAGACAAATATGTCATATACAACCAAGTGTATAGACGATGCAATATGAGTGCTTAAAGGATATTCCTCCTTGTTCTAGGGTGTCAAGAAGCACCTAAAATAAGAAAAATAATTGATGCAAACTTCATCCTTAGATGAGTAAATTATATACAATCGAGTGTATATGATGATGAACCTACAATGAAAACATTAGTGCAATATATTTCATCTTTTCACAAGAAAAATAAGATATATATATGTGATAAATGATATAATCAAAGATCTCATGAAGTGTAGTCTCTAATTACAATCATAAGAAAAGTGAGAATATAATATGATAAAACCTACAAAATAGTTACTAGAAAGAAGATATGGAGTCTCCACTGGGTGTGCCACTAGTGGTGCTAGTGTTGGTGTCGGTTTACTAGTAGGATTCATGTGGTGATGGTAGATGACTCGAGATTTACAAAAGTAAGTTTTCGCTAATCTATGGTGGTGATGATTAGTGAAAGTGGTGATGGAAGGTGGTGGTGATTAGGTAGGAAGCTATTAAGGAGTTAGAAACTTCGTATGTATAGCAAATATAAAAATATGGATTCATGCAATCCTTTCGTCATGTCAAGTGACCAAAGCTAAGAGAAAAAATTTGAATGGACATTGCATTTCAATGATGCATAAGGGTTATGATTTGAATGATTTATTGATGCTAACAACCTATTGTTTTGAGCAAGTTCTCATGTGCTTCAACCCAAGAGTAATCAATAATGCGTTCTATCTAAGAATATTATAATGAAGATACCAAAAGATATTAAAGTGATGAAGATAAATTCGTTCATTGATTGACACGAATTATAAAAATGACCTATTCTAGGTGACAATGGGAAAGGTAGTATTAGCATGGTTTTGACCGACATGGATGATTATCACTTTGAAAAGAAGTGAAGACAATATGGAAAATACTAATAATGAGTACCTATATGAGGATGAGAATGACATCATATGAGTGAGAGTTGGATGGACCAACGTGTTGGAGATGGTCTTTTTGATTAATATATCGTTTGCACCGACAAGGACATGCATGATAAGCGAGAAAGGATAAGATCCTATGATGGTGTTCTAGATAGTGAAGTTGTAAGGTGCTAGTTTAAGGAAAATCCTATATGTGGAGATGAAGGCGTTTTGTAAAACACATGATGCGTTTTTCACTTGATGAGGTATTGGTGCGAAAAAGGTTGAACTAGTTGTGGTTTCATGAACCGGTTTTAGCTAAGTGGTGTTTACCTATGTGTTGGTATTGTAGAGTCTAAGAGACATAAAATTTGACAAAAGACAATTGTGTGAATGAATTTCTCTCCCCCTTAATTGGTGGACATCCAACATAATGTGTAATGTATCAAATAAGGAATGACAACAAAGCGTTTAGGAGGTTATTCGGACTAACGAAAGAGATGAGCTTAGTGATGTTTTTCTGGATGATGGTTAGCATACAATGAACTTCATCCTTAAAGTCACGTACCTCTTCTCGAGATGATCGTATGATGAGGCATGTGGTTTCCTAATAGGAAGTGAAGAGGATTAGAGTATTGTTATAACTAAATAATGATGAGGGTGATTTTGGAAGCGGAAGCAAAATGAGATTTGGAAAGAGGTGGGTTGAAGACCAAAGTGCAAAGCCAACCTCTAGAACTTAATTCTATATGCTTTTAAACTATATGCAAGTGTAGGGGTCCCATAAAGCATAGTAGTAATCTCGTAGCAATAAGCGGGATTATACAAAATGAGCATATAAAGTTAGAACCAAGTGAGATAACAAATAATTTGTTATCAACCTACAAAACAAATTTGTTAGTGACAAAGATGTTAACATGATAGAAATCAAGTGATAACATATTATATAAGCAAAAACAACACATTACACTTAGTAGACAAGAAATCACCGCACAAGATAGCATCAAAACAATCATATTATGCAAGAATGCGATTTTATTCAAGACATTTCATTATGAGATTGTTTTGTCGTTAGACTTAGCCACTTAAGCATACTTGGATATACAATAATCTATGTGATTAATTTGTAAGATAAAAGCTTCTAAAAGTTTGTCATACCAAAAGCACTTTGACAGATTATATGTGCACACGTAGCAAACAAATAGTGTGACAAGAAGCAAAAGAAACCAAATGAAAGATTCATGCAAGCCATGTTTAAGACATAACAATTTGGAGCATGTATCATTTGGATCGTACTACACATAGATGTAATGAATGCCAACTAATAGCTTTCAAACACAAATATATCATATCAAAATTATCGCGTATCAAAATGGCATATTATGAGTTCATAATTAACATGTGAATCATGCTAAAAATAATTCAAAAGTAAGTATCATGCAAATAAAGTTTAGGTTTAAACGTTTAGTAGCATGAAACAAGAATACAAGCATTATGAAGATAAAACCGTACTAAGGTTTACACATTTGACTAGTTATCAAACACTAAGATAATGTCAAGTCAACTTATCGTATTAAACAAGAACATGTAATCAACACATGTAAGTGCAATGCAAGTGGTTTTACTAAGGTTTACACATTTGACTAGTTATCAAACACTAAGATAATGTCAAATCAACTTATCATATCAAACAAGAACATGTAATCAACACATGTAAGTGCAATGCAAGTGGTTTTAAAAGAAAAGTCATAAATACTACTTGTTAGATTAGTATTCCTAAGGCGAGGCAAACTATCAATGTTTTAACACTTAGTTTAGGCAAGTATAGGAATACAGATTTTTTCAAGTTGGAGAATGAATATGAGACTATTACTAGCGATGCTCAATTAAGGCTAAACACGACCATTTTTACGGTGATTCCACATACCCAACTTCTCTCGGGAAGCAATTCAACCGTTAGGTCAAATTGAGTTTCTAGTGCAATAGGTTCTCCATGGTCATTCTCATGTTAGAAAGATGTGAACTCCTACTTTTGCATATTAAAGTGCATAAAGATGATAGTTTACCAATACTTGGCTTAATGTGAATTAACTAATATGCAATATAACTAAGGTGATGAAGGCGTCATGTTATACACATGAATTTTAACAATGGTGTGTTTGATAAACAATGTGTTTTAATCTTGTGTTTAGAATCTAAAGTTGTTCAAATTACACTAATTGTATGATCTAATGGATGACATCTTTTATGTTGAGTTGAAGTGTGTAATTTAAATGTGAATTGATCATCTAAGACTATAGAATATGTTAAACTAAGAACGTTCTCAAGAAAGCTCTTTGGTATTTTATTTAACAATAATCTAAGTGAGGTTACCAACTTCAATAGATCTTGTGTATGCTCTAAAGATGTGTAGTTTTAACCTTGGATGTGCACTCGGTTTGAGCAAGGTTAGATTATGATGTGCGCTTGAAGGAAATAGATACAAATAGTATCTTTCAACAAATGAGATTATCCATGGGATAAAGTTATCATGCTTATGAAAACAAGTATGACAAGATGAATTGGATATGCTAGTTCATAGAACTTGTAGATGTTTGTTTCAAGATCATTTAGCCAATGAGGTGTAATGAAATCTCTTGTAACACAACTATTTATGTCATAAGAATGATGCATAGGATATACAATATCCTTTTAACAAGATGAAATCTTAACGCATGAATCTTAGTCATAATGTTCTTCAAAACATCATGTTTTCCTAAATGAAGATATGAAGCCAAAGTGTTTGAATCGGATAGTCCCATCTAAATAAACTTGGTCTCAAGATTATATTCACTAGATGATGACAAGAGGAATTCACTCGGGTTTCTTATGTATACTCCTCAAAAGTCATTGTTGCTTGGGGTGTATGATGTTGGCTTTGAGATTGCATTTTAACATATGTTGTTAAAATGTTGATTTGAGGTTTAACGAAATTTATGCAGAAGTTTAACGACAAGTATTACTAATACTTTGATAATTTGTGAAGGTAGTACTACTTATACCTAGTGGAAATTGACAACAATTACCAAGAGCACCATGCTTATTTGATAGTTGAGGTTCTAGCCATAATGAATTATCTAAGTCCTTATATGTTGGAAAGGATGTTTGAGTTTGTTCAAACGTGCATTTGATTCGATACAAGTGTTGGACACAAGGGTTTTTGAGCAATACACTCAACGAATTCAAATGATGGTAAGGATGGTGGATTGGTTGATCTAGGTGGTAGGTCTTCTAGTGTCTAAATAAGGATGTGGTGATGTAGGGGTTTGTTGTGCTATGGGAGTACTTAGGTTGAATATTTGTCCATAGATGTTGAACAAAAATACGGATACTAATTCTTATGGTTCATTGGTTGCTACAACTAGTGGGTGAAGTGCTTGAAGTTTTGGTTATGTTTATGAAGCTTAGGGGCTGAGGTATAGGTTCACCTTGAAAGGGCGTTTGATTTAAAGTATACTCTTGGAAGTTCATGAGCAATACGGTTAATGGTGCCAAAAGATGGAAGAGGATAGTAGGTGTCAAAGAGGATAAGTGGCACCGTGGGTTGTTTGTTTTGGATAAGTGTTTCAACATGTGTTGTTAAAATACTTGGGTGTTGATTTTTCGGATATGACTTTTAATGACTACAATCGTAAGTCGCATATACTTGAATATTTCGGATGAAATACTTAAGTTGTCAATCCTAATTTGTTGAGATTATAAAGCTTAGATTGAACTCAAGGATAACAAGACTTGATAATATGTATTTAACATATGTGTGAGTTATGACTCGATGTAAATACTTATCGTCTTGAAGGATGACACATTATTTTCATGTTAACCGGGTGAGGCAATACATGTAGATACAAAACAATATCTATAGTCATATGTTAGACTTGTGTATGATATCTTTGCAAATAATGAGTCCAGGTTTATTTGTGTCGGTAAGTCATCTAAGTCATCCGCAAACGGGTGAGGAGATGTTGGTGGTGTTGCACAAAGTTTGATAGGTACAAGATTTGGAGACTTTGGTAGTGAAGTTGTTTTGGATGATGGTGGGTGATTTTGGTGGTGGAGTTGGAGTACTCAAGTTTAGAAAGTTCACATCTTGAATGGGTGATGAGATGTTGAGGGTAATGAGTCCGAGGATGAAGAGCTCAAGTTTATGAAGCAACAAGATCGAATGCTAATCCTAGTGGTTTTCTTAAGTGGCTTATTTGAGGTTAAGGATTTAGTCATTTTGATTTTACTTTAAGAAATGCTAAGCTTGAGGAAAAGTAATGAAGGTGTGAAAATGATCATCTTGAATGTGTTGATTTATGGAACTAAGTATTCATGGATTTGATGTTAATCCATACAAAGATGGTAGTTTCTAATGAGATGAAAGTGTCTAAAATCATGTCAAACATCCTAAGTTAATCCATTGAGGATGTGTTGAGTGAGGTATGAAAGATATGCATTAACAACTATCCTAGAAACGAAGTTTGGTAAATTAGATTACGGATTTAGTAAAATTCAATAACTTACATAGGATTCACGGCACCATTTCTTTACAGTAGGAACCCTTAAATTGGTGCCGCTTTGGTCCGCTGTCATGTATGGCGGTACCAAAATAAATAACGAACGGTACCAACATTTGGTGCCGTCGATCCGTGGACATCGAAAAGTTCACGACCCATTTTAGGTGTCGGGAGTTTTCGAAACACAAATTTTGCTTAAAACATGTGACATTAATTACTTCTAGTTAGGAAAAGTCGATACCACATATACAAATATAGTGGAGCATAGACTTTGACCAAGGCTAACGATTTTCACATAAAAGTGAAAATGGGTAAAATTGATAACACACTTGTGCTATCCACCGCATAAACCGGTTAGCATACAACATTGTTTTAAGTCATATTATCATCCTACAAAGTAAAACAAATAAATTACATCATACAACATTGTTTTTGTCCTTGTACCAAACACTCTCTTAACACCTTCATTTTTCAAAGTACTTGACTAATTTACTTAGTACTCATTGCTAAGTGAGTTATGACATTTCATAAGTTATGCGAGATGTTAGTAACCTATGCAAGCGAAGTGATCTAATTTTACAAGCGATGGTAAAATAATTTTCCAACTTAGTGCACAAAATCTAGCAAATAACCTATTGTGCATAAACAAGAAATCGTCAAACAAGTGAATAAATAACATGGCAAGATTGACACTTATATTATGCAAACAAACAAGTGTAAACAACAATTTGAAAAATAAGCAAGCAACATATATGCAAACAACATAAACAAGTGGTCATTTAGCATAGCATAACAAGAAAGACACTTTTAAGTCATTTTATGTTTAAATATGACGATGTATACCAAGATTTATTAGTTTCCTTTAAACATATTAACAAATTATTTAGTTTCAAAGGAAGTTGTATCAAAGTTCTAAGAATACCAACTTAAATTGCTTGATTCAAAATTTTGAGTTTTTATGTTAAAGCGAAACTCAATATTTTAGACATACTGTAGTATTTGGTCTATTTCACTTATTTAAAATTAGACTCAGGCCATGAGAGTATTTTTAAATGAAAGTAGACTCAATTCCCTTTAAAATGATAGGTGGCTCGACTAAATGCGGACTTACGGTTAATTAGTTATGATTTTTGAAGTTGCCCAAAATCAGCATCTGTACATACGGATTCCACGGAACCAAATAAAGGATCCGCCTTTATAAGATTTGGTGCCGTGGTCCTCTGAGACGATTCACCAAAACTAGTATTTGACATAGAGAAAACGTGTGCGACTTACTAGATTTCATAGTAAACATATAATACATATTTAACAATATATCTACTTATGTAACTTATCTTAAACATTTACGGAGGTGATTTTTCAACTAGATTTATAGTTATCCCAAACACTTCTTTAAAATCATATTTCTTCGTAAATTTTCTATGAGCACACAATACAATACTTACTAGTTCTTTCAACAAACCTTTTTTTTATTTTACTTTTCAAGAAAACCTTCAAGCTTGTATACAAAGTTACATTTAACAACAAAATTTCTAAGTATAACAAGCAAAGCATTTTCATATTATTTTTAACTTCAATGGTAATTTGATACATGGATCGTACTCTATTTTAAAAACCATTTGTTTTGAAAATACGAGCTACGTGGCTCTGATACCAATTGTGGAAACGTGGGGGGGTGAATACGTTACCGTTTAAAAACTTTAGATCTTTAGTATCAAATCGCTTATGAAGCTTGTTATAATATGAAAGTACCAATTATTGTTTGTGACTAATATAAAGCATGGTAAACAAAGTTGTCACACAATCATGAACATCAAACCACATCACAAACAATAGTATAGTGCAAGTATAAAAGTAAAGAGATAAAGAAAGGAAAGTGCAAACCGAACACGAGGATTTATAGTGGTTCGTCACGGATCTCCTTTCCGCCTACTCCACTCCCGAGTACCCAACTCGAGAGTTACTTCACTAAATCAACAAGCTCCCTTCTCGGGAGAAAACCTTACAATCGTAAACACACTTTTTCGGTACAAAGCTAAATACCGGGTTCTAGTTCGAGGTAGAACCAACCTAACGTCGCTTATACAATATTTCGACACTAAGCTAGATGTCGAGTTCTTTTACAAGGGTACAATTTACTTTCTATTACGTTTACATATATTTGTCATCATCAAAACAAACGCGAGATCAGTATAGATTAAATATCGTAATATTTGCACTAACGGGACCTTTATTTAAGTACTTGAATAAGTACTTAATATCTTTGGATCTGTTGCACCATTCCACGTTAATGTGGGCTGGTATTTCATGAGGAGATAGCAGTTGTGAGGCACCACATATCCGTTATCGTGCTTGAATTTCCTTTTATATGGTGGCGTTATTATTCCTCCGGCAATAAATAGCATAACCATCATTATCAACAATTGTTTCAACCACAAAAGGTTTAGGAAAATGTTTTGAGCACTTACCCTCAATTGTACATGGGCGTTTTATCATCTTTACCGCAAGGTCCATGTAACATAAACTCGGTTACTACTTTATACCCATCCGGATCATTGATTCGACATGGTATCTCAAATTGTAATTATATCATTTATACGGGATGGGGTTTTGCATTTCAATTATTCTTCTAGCCACGATGGGATATGAGCATGTGGCGATCCACGCTTTTGAAATTCTATGACATACACAACCTGAAATATAATTGAAACAAACATAAGATAATACATAATGTATATATAAAAGAGTAAGCAGATTAAAATTATGGGTTAATTTTGTTTACCTCCTCGTGACTTGCCAAAATATGAATTTTGTAAGGTCGTTTAACGATTCGATAAGTTTAATCTTGAACACACGTGTTGCCATACGGGCGGTCATGGACTTTTGGCCGGGGCGTGCTTTAGCATTTCGCAATCTCGGGCCATTTTGGATTAGCGATGAACGTGATGAGCAGTCCGGATTCCATACGTCCGGCATATAGCCATTGCATCTTGGTAGTTTTGCATCATATACCTTGGACCGCCTATAAAACTTCTTGGCGAGCGATTCGTTTTCCATCCTGCTGCACTTGTATCCCCCTTGTTACAGGTCGTCACAAACATTATGATATAGATCAACGCAGTAACGTATCTTGATTTTTCTGGTCCATTTTAGCCTCTGTTCTTCAACGAGCATATGAATCCACCAAGTATTGTTGGAATAATCGCCACCTCTAGCGAAGTAGTACCTTGGTTATTTCATTGTTGTATGATATATGAATAGTATTCTTTCATTGTGACAAAAGCCCTTTTGGTCTTGCGTACATCCATGTTGTTGTAATATGGTATCTTTTCATGAAATCCTTCCTCCCATATAGAATAACAATGGATATTGAAGTGACATGTATTACGAATGCAACTCGAAATCGTTTCAAACCTTCATCCCTGTTACTTACAATAATATCTCTTGTAGGAATACCATCACCAAAGTCATTAGTAATTAGAGTACGCTATTTCGCCACGGTTGGTGCGTTGTATTGCTTGAGATGTACTATGTCCACTTATCGGCCGTAGTTCAAAGGTGGGTCGAATTGTGGTGCTCGCGCGCAATCCGAGCCATTCGAAATGCCTTAGTGATTGAATTTGATTGATCAAACATTTTAATCAATCTCGCTACTATACTTGGATCCAACACATATCCCCATCTTTGTCTATAAAAGCTCTCATTCGGTTTTTCACTTCATTTCCAGTGTCAAAAAGTATAGTCATGCATATTTAGGTTGAATTCCTGTTTTGGAAGAAGAGAACCTATTCGATGATAGCTTTGGCCATTTACTCTAAAGGTATATGGACCCCTGCCCGTGTTAATTGAATGGTCTATTCTTGCTCCAAAAGATGTGTAACAAAACATGCCATTATATACCCTGATCTGGTCTTTGAATCTTAAACTTGCAGGATTATTATAGTCCATAAACTCTTTAAGAGGTGAAGGCGCTTCATGAGTTTTCCCTCTTGACAGCAAATGGAAAAAGTTGGGTTGGTAGCGCTCTTTGATTTATCGCTTCTCTCCTGATACCACATAATCGCTTTGCAATTTTGACACTCAAATGATGGATGGCCAATATTATGGTAAACAACGGGAACACCTTGCAAAAAAAGGTAAATTTAATTGGGAATAACAACATTTTTATTCACCAAATAGCATAAGGCATAAATTATAAAATATGAAACTACCTGCAGATGCATGTGCGGCTCTGTGTGGGATTTTTTTTAGTCGCACGAGAGAGTGTCCTGTATGAATAACATTAAGGTATTATTCATTATTACGGAAACAATTATGCGCAAATATAATTTGGTTAGTTAAACACCTACGATTTTCTTTTTTATACATAAAGGGTTGTTTTAAAGCGAAGCCATTTGATTCGCCGTCATATCTCGGTAAATCGCCCAGAGCGAGATGTTTGTCCTAACAAATTACGGTGAACACGCTGAATCGGTATCAATTGTTGCAACAATTTTGTACTATAATAACTCAAGTGAATGTTTGGGTCGGTGTATACACAGAAATGATTTGACAATTTCATTTAGCCGTAAACCACAATAGCTTTGTGTTATTCCACTTTGGTGATAATTGTTTCGAATCAATAACGAAAGATTTGTGCAACATGTCTGACAGGGATGGAACCTGAGCATGATCATTTTGTGACCCTGTAACGAAAAAACAAATATGGATTTAATCATATACATAATTGGAAGGTATAGTAACTTGTTAAATTGAGATGTACCTGTATTCATTTAGTATTTGGATGATATGTATCAATTTTGCAACACATAACCTTGCAGGTTTGGAAAGATATAGAAGCAAGATGTATATTAAAGCATCTCTTGGGATTCTAGTGTTGAGCGATGCAATAAGTGTAGTGAACAATGAAACGAGCTTGTATGGTAAGTATCTCCGTGTTTTATGATTCTTATTATTGATTTAATAATGAGACCGATTTTTTCAATAACAACACACAAATTCATGATGGTTCATCTATATAACATATGGAGAAAGTAAAAAACTCTTAATTGTTATAAAGTAAACTAGGAATAAATGTGTTTTATAAATTGCCTTATAAGATAAGTTTATATCACACTTGTTATGTATAAAATAATAATGTATGTGTAAATTAAACATATGTAGTGGATGGTATAAATACATATAAATAGAAGGAGGGTTTCAAACTCATATAATTTATATCAAACATAATTTCTGATCATTATTTAATTCATTAGGTATATAATAAAGTCAATTTTAGGCAATCTTGGTGATTGCATTAAGCGACATAACCATCTTCAATATATTTATCATTTGAGATTTAAAACAACACCGTCTAACCTTTGGGTAATTTCCATGAAGTTTTGAAAAACTTTTTATTAGGTATTCACAATGAATCAATCACATATGTTCATGAATTTAGATGACCCTTTATGTACTTTAAGTCGATCAATTATTTAAAGGGTTATATGAGTGAATGAAAATAGGGGATACTATAGGAGAATTAGAGAATTATCAGAAGTACGCTTCATTAATTAGATGTTTGGTTACATGTTTATCACATGAAAGGGTTATAGGAGTGAATGAAAAAAGGGGATACAACAGGAAAATTAGTAAATTACATAGAAATGAGTTTCATTAATTAGATGTTTGGTTACACGGTTATCACATGAAACAATATACAGATATAAACATTTGGTTCATTCACATATTTATTTTGTTCATGAGACATTACACCTGGTAACCATGTCTGATGGAGAAATCGAAAAAAAACAATCCTTGCCGACTATTACATGAGACATTACATTTGGTAACAATGTCTGATGGAGAAATCAAATAATTTTAAGATACCTAAACAAATATCTTGTACATTAGACATTACATTTGGTAACAATGTCTGATGGAGAAATCAAAAGAACCATAATTGCTTTCATGGCCATCTGGCATTACTAACACACATATCTATTTGATCTCATGTAGCAATTGTCCAAAACCACGATATGTTCATCTTGGAGGTACACGAAATGGAGTTTAGCACAAAAGAAACAATATTTCGTTTGATGGCAAACCAAAATATATTGTCAAACAAAAATAAAATCAAATGTAACGGAGCGGTTGAGTCTTGTGTCTTCAAACAACAATTAAAACAAAATTAAAACAAAATCCCAAAAGCGGTTTTATCAAATGTATTATTATTGTCATAAGCATTCGTTTTATAAAGTCTTGATGGGGCTCTCCTTGGTTGGGGTCATTCGGATTCTTCAACCACAAACATGTTTACAAAATATATAGGGAGAAACGTGTTATTATGCAAGCAAACGTAAAAGGGTTAGCGACAAAAAAGTGACAATCAATATGTGCTCACCGTCTTTGTTTCTTCTTGACGGGTAGGGTGCTATCATCACCATCCTGCTCAATGTCTACGGTTATCAGTTCAATATCCGCGTCCGAATTCTCAATAGCAACACTGCATACAACGAAACATGATTATTACGTTAAATGTATTGCAGTAGTAAGATAAATAGGGTAAAAGATATCTTGTTGTCACCCAAATGTTTTAAGGGCGCTAATCTTTATTATCATTTGCAGGGTTGGCCTTTATCAGTCGTTTGAATGATGGGCTGGATGTTGAAGATGTATTATTACTTGCAATATCGGACTCATCACCTTGTACATCATTAACCGCGTGATTCATGTTACGTCATGAATCATCAATAACCACCCCGCAAACAATGGAATTCCATCGGTATGTGACTTTATACAAATACATGTTTGTCTTGATGTTTTTGTTGGTTTCGACTACCTTTCCTTATCCTATCCTCTACGAGCTTGGGCGGTGTAGTGAGGGTTGGAGACTGGGCGGGTGACTTGGATGATGAGCACATGTGACGGTTTCATTATCAGCGGTGCTTGCGCTTGTGGGTTCAGCTGATGGATTATGCGGGTCAACTTGCCAACACGTAAAACTCTCGAATGTTCCATATTCATAATATGTGTGAGATTTGATTTCAAACACGTGGGTTGTCCCAATGAGGTCAGCTATAGGTGATGGCAAGTTTGCATGATCGTCTAAACCCTGTAGAGTAAGCCGTGAGTAATGGGAATGATGTAATAGGGTATAAGTAGACGGGGATTTATAACTGTACCTCATCCTCATCCGACACTAACGCCGAAGCTGGGAACCCGATCAATTCAACGGATGCATCATCAAAAAGGACCACCACAGTCTGCTCGGTACCATCAGAGATACCAAGTTCAAGACGATATCTGAAGGAAGCATTCAGCATATGGTAAATGTCAAGGTGAGCAATTTTATTTAACATATTCAAACAATCAAAATATAAGTTACAAATATGTCATTACCTTATTACGGGTATTCAATCGGTCTCTGCATGACTCGCACCAAAATCTCTCATTCTTTCTAGTAGCCCTTTCCTGCAGTTGTCTCCCCATGATGGGAAATTCCATTCCTTTCTAGTACGCACATTATCAATCTTGGCCTTAATTATGAAAGCGGCAGACGTGTATAAATTAGATTCATAAATGTTATGCACTATAAAGATAATATAGAGATGGCGGTGCAAAATAATACATACATCATTCCTTTTATTTTGGGCCCACATGAGCGATTCTCGATAGATCCTTCTCTTGGTTGAGTCGTCTACACGCAAGCTCCTTTTGAAGCATCGATGATGCTAACAAACGATTGAATGATTTGTTAAAATTTGTTGGTTTTAGGATATATTCAATAATAAAAATTAGTTTCTTACCAAATCTCTAAATTCAATTCTTTAATTGCGGGAATGTCAATGTAATCTAGGAGTGGGTGGATGAGCTGCTTTGGATAGATAGAGCTTATCTAGAAGGTAATATTAAAGGTTAAATTTGTAAAGAAAAGTGTTGAACATGCAAAAGGTAAATAGTCCATAAGCCACTTCTTGTTATATTGCTTTGCGAGGTTGAAGTCACCACAACAGACACATGCCTACATGCGTGTATCTTCTCAATCAACACATCAAGAGCCCTCCCGGGGTCACCCGTATGGGTGGCCCCAATTACAAAGGAATCGAAATAAAGAGAACGATGTTTCCTAATACACATTGGCAAAAATATTTTCATTTTTACAACATCCTTTGCAATAAATATAAATTTCAACCTATGATTCGCCAGGTAGAAATCAAGGTTTTTGGCTCCTGTTTTGGTATAGTTCATCCTACCAACATTTGTCACATAACCTACATCATCTGAAAGGTAAAAGCTTTTATAGCAACAATATTTAAAAACAAATAATTTTAAGATACCTAAACAAACAGCACATTACCAATGAGATATTTGTTTTCTGTGGGCTTTATATGATCAAAATCAACCAATTGTAACGGATACCTAACAAATCCCTTAGATATAACCAAAGATTTCCTTATGCTTGTTGATCCATTAAACTCGAGCATGAACATATCGTCCTTCCCGATCTGAAAATCTTCTTTGTTTTGCATGACTACAAAATTTTTAACCGAATATATAGCACCCTCTTTTAACCTCAAGAAATTGTGAGCTACCGTTGCCTTGGCGGTACAATGGATAACATTTCCCTGCATAAAAAGAATGTAAGAAAAAATTGACAAACAACACATACATTTGATAACTTTTTTATTACATATTGGCATTATTTAGGTTTTTCACACATGGATGTCAACATACTTTAGCATCAGACACCAAGAAAGCAGTACTCAAGTATCGGCCGAAGGAGCATTTATATCCCACATCCTACGAGCATCACTACGATCGTCTGGGGTCTCATCCAATTTCAATTCGTCCGGTAACAATACGACATTTGGGCCTCCGATTTCTCTGACCATAATTATAGAAATAACGGTCCTTTTTACTTGTATGCCTACCCACAATGTCCAGGCGGATAATGGGTTGCAAGCCTTATTCTGAGAGTTCCATTTAGTAATGTTTTAATTGTAGATTGATACATATTATTTGAGGGTGCAAATTCATGACCCTTTTGTGTTTCAACATTGAATATGTGTTTATTGTGAGCGTCCAGAGCATTCAAGCTGTGGATATCTTTCATTCAACTCGAGCCTCTTCATAAACCAAATTGAATATGCATTGAATATGAGGGCCTCCTAAAGCGAAATGAGTTGTAGTTATTTCGGTATGCATAGACATGTATGTACCGTACTTTTGGTTGTGCACAACCCCCCTTGCACATTAAATTAAGGGGGATAAGCTTTAAGTATTATAGATTATACGGAGTTAAATGTATAGTTTACATTTTTTCTTTCAAGAAATAAACAATTACTTCTTCCGTCTCAAAATTATTGTCCCATATTGATGTTTTTAGTCTTTCTTCTTCAACTTTGATCATAATTATTTTTGTTTTTGTTATATAATACTTGATAAAAAAATATAGGATGTATTGGGTTTTGAATGTATTTTCAGATGGTATAATTTTCATCAAGTATTATAAAATACAAATAAATGTATTAATGGTCAAAGTTGAATAAGAAAGATTGGTCAAATTCAAAGTGAACAATAAAAATGGGATGGAATGGGACGGAGGGAGTACCTCCTTGCACTTTATACTCCCTAAACTTTATATTTTAAAAATACAACATATATGTTGTTTTTGTAAATATTATTAGTAGTATAGATTAAATTCATGTATATGCACGATATTATAAATATCATAATGAAAACACGAGTTATATATTGTGATATGTAAATAAAACACGAGATTGTATGTATACAAACGTCTCATGTTATTCCTCTTTATGAGTTTAAGTAAGGATATCCGAAAAAGTGTTCTTATTTACCATCTGTATTCAATAATATCTCATGTTATTTGTTTTTATAAGTTTAACTCGTGCGTACGTACACGAGTTTGAAAATTTAATACGGCTAAATTATTATTATATCAAAATATAAGCACGGGTTACTGTATGAAAATAAATATGCACGATTATACTTCTAACAGTGACTCATGTAATTTTTATTTTAGAGTTTACCAAAGATCTATGAAAAATCATGTTTTAAAAAAATTATATTTTAATTTCATCAACGGTTATTATCTGCTATTAAACTCACACATTGCAAATATCATGATATTTATAAATTAAATTTAAACAGAAACATCAATTTCAACATCATGCCAGTTACATATAGTCAAATCTCTTATCAAACAAAATCTTTACAAAATATTACTCCTTCGTCTCTAAAATTATATATCAACTCATATTTCATGAAAGTTTAAGAAGAGTGGGGCGCTTACAATATTAACCAATAAAATTAATTCTCACCCACTTATAAGTATTTTGATTGGTTAAAATTGAAAGTGGACATTAATTTTGGGACATCAAAAAATAGCAAAGTGGACTTATATTTTAGGACGGAGGGAGTAATACATAAGAGCAAATACAATCCTAACGCCTTAACGACGTTTTTGAGCAAATTAACGGCGTTATGCCGTTATCACCCTTGGACCTCCGGCGTTATTTCGGCGTTAGTCCCTGGGCGTTAGAGCAAATACAATCCTAACGCCTTAACGGTGTTTTTGAGCAAATTAACGGCGTTATGCCGTTATCACCCTTGGACCTCCGGCGTTATTTCGGCGTTAGTCCTAGGCGTTCTGACGCTGCTTTTTTTTTTTTTTATGCCCCTAAATGAGGGTTGTTTTGTAAATTGTTGGGAATGTTATTGGGATGTTATTGTTGTGGGTGTTTTTGGGGATGTTAATGTTAAATGTTAAAGGCGATGTGGCGGCGTGGGCGCGAGTGTTATTGATGTTATGGTGTTATGATTGAGAATGCTTTTACAGAGCTAACCGCTTTTTTTTTTTTTTTTTTTTTTTTATGCCCTAAATGAGGATTGTTTTGTAAATTGTTGGAAATGTTATTGTTGTGGGTGTTTTTTGGGGATGTTAATGTTAAATGTTAAAGTTGATGTGGCGCTGACGTGGACGGTGTTATTGGTGTTATGGTGTTATGATTGAGAATGCTCTAATGAAAAGTATGTAAAAACACATCACACAACATTAAACACGGACAAATATTTATATGTTCGTATATTAAATTAAAATTTTTAAGTAAATTTAATTCACGTATAAAACAAGGGATTTAAACTAGTTACCTGATCAAAAGCAAGGCACTGGACCATGCTATCGAAGATCGAGAAGCGGTTTTGCCTTTTGACTCGGCTCCAACCTTAAGAACGTCTCTACATGTGCATTTTCTCGTTAACCCTTAACCAAGACTGGACAACTGAACCACTTGACGAGGGGCCAAAAATTGAAGAGGAAGGCAAAAGAGGTTGTAAGAACTAACAAGTGTATATATGTTTCAATGGGGACGATAGAAAATAAATTAATGAAAATGGCATACTAAAAATAAGATGGAGGTTACTTTGATGGCAAAAGAATGAATGTATCAACCTACTGGTCACAAGTTCGAGTCATGAAAGTAATTCTTCATGTTTTTTCCTTAACATAAGGAAAAGGTGTGCATCACTTTCTTCTCAAAGTATTCACTTTTGTTTACTAAAAGCAAAGATCTTAAATAAAGCCTTTCAATTATGTATTAATAGTTTAATTTTCATACATATAAATTTTTTTAGAGTGCAAGTCAATGTTGATTGCATCGATATTAAAATGAAATTTTTGATTACTTTCTTTTAGTAGTGCCCAGAAGCCCGTCCTGTCGGGTGAATGAGCCTATTTCCGATTCCTTTATCCAATTTCATGAAAAGCAAGCATAACACACTCTACCTTAAAATGTCCCCGGACAGACGGCCCTCAACAAAAACATAGTATCATTTCTATCATATATAAGATACTGTGTAACATTACAATAATTAACTTGCTTGTTGCACATTAAATTGCAGCTAAAAGCACTAGCAAAGGTGTCCAATACTCATATAAATAACTTTGCTCTTTATTTATTTTATGTAACAAAATATAAATAAGTCATAATGTTATAACTTATAAGCACAATAGTGATATGTCTCTTGGTCTTTTGTACGTTTTTATTGTATGCACATCACGTATAGACAACCAATCAAATAAATTATATCGTCATTCACTTAAGCAACACACTTTTTTTTCTTCCAGAGATGTCACTATATTTATCATACTATATGTGTTTTTATTTGGTTTTATGGAGAATTTAGTTAAGAAAACAACATTTTCAAATCTATTTGCTGAAAACATGTTTATTCTTTTAGAATGGCTGAAATTCGACCCCAGTTAAACCATCTAAATAGGCAGACCTCGGGACTGAACACTAGGAGAGACCATGAAGAAAACCTAGAACTCATGGCTTGCAGGCTGGGAGGAAAGCACGGATTTTTTGTCTCTTGCGAGACTTAAAACCTCCTCAAGCTCCAGAAAACATGTTTATTTATTAAATTCTTGATATGGGGCTAGTACATACACATTTGCACAAGGATATAGATTAATATGGAATCATATTGGCAGTCGTTACTACTCATATGTGTTTATATTGGACCATGCTATACAAGATTGAGAAGCGGTTTTATCTTTTGTGAAGAAGCTCTAACTCAGAAAACATTTCTAAAGGTGTGGTTTGCGTTAACCCTTTATCGATACTTGACATTTGAACCACTTGACGAGGGGCCAAAAATGGAAGAAGACGAAGGCAAAAGAGATTGTAAGAAGTGTATACATGCTTTAATGGGGACAACATACAATATACTTGAACACAATGAAATTTGACTTAGAACCCATTTCCATATTCTATATCTAACATTTTTGTAACTAAGGAATTTCAGATTCACATCTCTGATAAATGTATAAAATGGCATACTAATCAGGTGTTGAAAGTTAGTGTGATGGCAAATAATGAGTCTAAGTCCACACATAAAGCTTGAACACTTTTTACACATCGAAAGATTTTCGATTTACATCAACCTGCTCTATCTTTGTGGTGCGGTTCAATCCTTTTAAGTTTTAAAGAACTAAAGCAAAGATTTTAAATATGGCCATTTGTATGAATAGTTCAATTTATTCAATCAAAATTTTAGGTACATCTTTTACATTTGATCGAAGCTATATTAAACAGAAATATCCAATGGCTTTCAATCTGTTATCATTTTTCTTTTATCATAAGATATATAACATTACATTAAAGTCAAGTTTATGTTAAATTGCTTACCAATTTGTGTATTACTTGATAATTAAAGGAGTCTATACGAGCATATAGGCCTGTTTGGCATGGGTTTTTGTAGGGTATTAGCTTTTGTTCTGAAAATAATCTCCTATAAACTAAGTAAACTTTGTTTGGGCATTCTACAAGCTTTTATTTCAAACAAATAACTCCAAAATGAAAAGGCGATTCATGAACTTTTAAATATCTATGAGTTGTTAAAAGCTTTAAATTCTTAATATCCCTCCAAACATTTATTTACAATTATAGATTTGTCCTTTCGTCGTTTAACTTGCTAGAGCGGGTTAAATGGGATTAAACAGTGGTTGTTGGCGTATGTCACCTCCGGCAACTTAGTCAAATGCAAGAACCTAACCCCGGCCATAAGCCAAAACCGCCGACGACAAAGGAGAAATCTCCGGATAAGGCACACTACCCCAATTGAATCAAACACATATGCAATCATGTACGGACGGTTAAACATAACCCCGGCATAACGGACACTGACATCATCATGCATAAAGGAAAGGAATCTTGGTGGAACCACGACCCTTTCGAGCGGAATCTAAGCAGTAAAGTCAACTCCCGCCCAAAGAGTCACTATCGCCACGTGATCTCGGGTGAGGACAAAAACTCCGCATCTATAAAGGAATCAAGCCAACGGCATTCGAGGTTAACTAATTCTCACCTATTTTTCATAGCATTTTACTCGACATATACATATACTCATTCTCACGCTTTGAGCTTGGTCTAGGGATAAAACCTAGGCGAGGCTAACGCGTGTTGTCTTTGTGTTCTGATCCGAAGGTATCCAATCCGGAGGGCTCGTAGAAGGATTACGAAGGATTAGCTTGTTAGGGTAATTACAACTTTTTACCTCAACAAATTGGCGCCATCCGTGGGACCCGCTATTCTAACTACCAACACTAGAAAATGGCGGGCCCCTACCACCGAACACCCGGGTACCTCCACGGAAACACCGTCCGGAAGCAACCCACCTAGCCTAGAAGAGCAGATACAAAACCACATATCATCGTTGAAGGCATTGATACAGCAACATAACACCCAAGGAAAAAGCCCGTTACAACCCATACGAATAGATTTTGGAGATGAAGTCGAGGGACCCACCATAGCAGAGAAGGAGACAGATCCGAAAGGAAAACAAGTCATGGAGGATCTACACAAGCCATACAGAGATGCCCCCAGGTCCCCGTTCACGAGACGGATAGTAGAATTCGCCGGGCAAAGATACGAGTTACCCAAGAACATAAAACTCTACAACGGATCTTCAGACCCGGATGACCATGTAACTCGTTTCTCGGGCGGCTAACCACGGCGGTTGGCAATGCCGGTATGGTCTTGGATGTTCCAACAAACTCGGGCGGTCCGTGAAGCGGGTGGTTCGACGATTACCAACGGCGGCATTGACGGTGGGAGGAGCGAGGATAACTTCCTAGAGAGGTTCGCGCTCAGGAGGAAGTGTTTAAAGGATCCGATGGAGCTCACGAAGATCGTGAGGAAAGCTCATGAAACCCTGCTAGAATTCAAGGAAAGGTGGACCGACGAAGCTAGCTACATCCCTGGAGTGCCAGAAATAATGCAAATATCCTCATTCACCAACGGAAGCAAGTGCCCGGAATTGGTAAAACGATTCTCGGACAGAATTCCAAAAACAGTCACGGAAATGATGAAGAGGGTAGAAGATTTTGTACGTTCGGAGGAAGCATACAACACTACGGAGCTCCCTAAAGGGGAATGGAACCGCAGGATATGCACGGAAGCCGGCCCGTCGAACCCAGTGAGCAACAAACCTCCCGACAAGCGAAGAGGAGGCAGAAGAGGCGGGCCAAAGCCTCGAAACCAAGTACAATCCCTATTACCCGACAAAGGCGGTAACTACAGTGCGACCACCGGGTGATTACAGGAGGAACCAATACGAAGGCAAGCGGACCCATAGATTTGAACCTTCTCTCAAAAGCCCCTAAAGAAATTTTGGCTACGGAACTTCAACTAAACCTACCACCACCTCCGCCTCGGGGGGAGCACCAAGAAGAAAACTTAGACAAGTTACGTGACTATCACGGAGAAAGGCCATCTCACCAATGATCGCTACCAACTCAAGGAACATCTCGGAAAAGCCTTGAAGCAGGCAAGTTGGATCATTTATTAAAAGTAAGGCAAGGGAAGAAACCCACCCGGAGAAAATCGGCCAGCGGAGGAAGAGTGATAAACATGGTATACGGAGGAAGAATAGGCGAAAAGCGAAAGAGCAAGCTGCCGAGAGGAAGGCGGATGAACGTTCCTATAGCTTTTCCCGGTTCTACGGGGCGTTCTGAAGAGCCACTAATAATCGAGCGGATGTTGAAGGATACACCGTAAGGAGAGTTTATGTCGATCCGGGGCAGCCGTGGAAGTAATGTCTGAACACTTTTTTCAAAACCTATGTCCGAAATCAAAGGAAGCTAAGAAGCGAACACTCCTCTAGTGGGATTTTCAGGCGAGACGATAAAGCCCTCGGGAAAATAGACCTAAAAGTGTGTTTCGGAAACGATGGCCTCTATCGCCGAGCAGTAATGACGTTTGCAGTGATAAGATCTCCCTCTCCGTACAACATTATCCTGGGACGATCAGGTATTAGGGAATTAAGGGCGATACCCTCGACCATCCACTCCATGATAAAATTCCCGACACCGAGGGGGGTGGCGACCCTGGTTACCAGATCGATAGTCATCTCTGAATGTAGGAGGCTAGAAAAACATTTCATAACAAAGGAGTTGGAAAGCAAAGAGAGAGAAGACCCTCCGAAGGAAGAGGAGTCTAATGATAAAACAGAAGAAGTAATGGTAAACCCCCAATTCCCAGAGCAAATGATCACTATCGGGGGCAATTTTTCCCAAGAATGCAAAAGGCGATTGGTGGAGCTATTGAAAACAACAAGGACATTTTAAGCGGCAACCGGCGGACATGACGGGGTCCCCGTCGAGTCATAGAACACAAGCTAAGCGTCAATGTAAATGATGGACCAATAGCTCGGAAGAGAACTTTCTCGGTGAAAAGAATCGAGCAATCAACACGAAGTAGAGGAATGGTGAGGCGAGAATAGTCCGGGCGGTGAAATATCCCATGGATTTCCAATCCCGTGTTGGTAAAGAAACCGGACGGATCGTGGAGAATGTGCATGGATTTCAAGAGCATCAATGCTTCGTGCCCAAGGATTACTACCACTCCACGAAATCGATTGGAAAATTGAATCGTAATGGGTTACAAGTACAAGTGTTTTCGATGCATACAAGGGATATCACCAAGTCGAATGGCCAAAGAAGGCGAAGAAAAACGACCTTCTACACCGAGCATGGAACCTTTTGCTACACCAAAATGCCGTTCGGTCTAAGGAATCTTAGGCAACGTACAAAGACTAGTAGATTCAAGTTTTAAGGGCAAATTGGCGAATTTGGAAGTATCGTTGACGATATGGTGATCAAAAGCGAAGTGAAGTAAATTTGCTAGCGGACATGGCGAAGCGTTCGACAACCTCAGAAAAATCAACATGAAGCTCGAACCCTAAAAGTGCTCTTTTGGAGTGGAAGAAGGAAAATTCCTCGGTTATGTCGTAACATCGGAAGGAATAAGAGCTAATCCGAAGAAAACAAAGGCAATAGCCGACATGCAATCGCCGAACACTCGAGGAGATCACGAGCCTCGTGGAAGGTGGCGACTATGAACAGGTTCTTGTCCGTCGGTGAGAAAGCGTTGCCCTTCTTCACACTCGAAAAATGTCACGAAGATAACCAAAAGGAGTACCGGTGGAGCAAAGAGGCCGAAGAGGCGTTCAAAAGATGAAGGATGTGATTTTAGAGCTACCCAATCTAACGGCCCGGTGGCGGGAGAAGATCTCTTCGTGTACCTAGCGGCGGTGAAGAAGCCATAAGCGTGTGCTAATGGTAGAAAGGAAGGAAACAAATCTTGGTACACTATGTTAGCGAGCGCTCCACGGCCGGCGCGAAATTATGCTCCTCCGGAGAAATTAGCTTTAGCACTCTGACCTTTGCTCTAGAAGACTCGGGAGGTATTTTGAAGCACATCACATCAAGGTAATCACAGACCAACCCATCCGGGATGTATTAAGCAAACACGAATCTTGAGAAGGCGATGAAGTATGTGATAGAGTTGGGAGCATACAAGATCACTTACATTCCCGAAGCGCCGTCAAGGCCATGTCTGGCAGATTTTATAAGCGAGATACGGTCGAGCAAAATAGGGAGAGAAGGAAAAGCAAAGAAGTGTGCAATGTCTCTACAACAAAGGAGGAGTGGGCGCTGTTCACGGACGAGACATCTAACAAAAAGGCTCGGGAGCGGGTTTGGTGTTGATAAGTCCCGATCAAGCAGTACACATATGCTCTTGACTTAACTTCCTAGCACAAATAACGAGGCGAATCGAGGCATTCTTGGCGGATGAGAATAGCAAAGGACATGAAGATCCGGTACTAAATGCTAAGGTAGACTCCAACACGGTATCAAGTCAAATCAACGGAGAATTCACCACCTACAAAGCATGACCAAGTATTTAGCTAAGGCAAAAGAATATATCGGATGCTTGAGCGATTCGAGAATACAAAATATTCCCGAGCACGAAATCAAAAGCGGATGTCTTGAGCAAAGCGGCCTCCGTGGCATTCGATCACTTGACAAAAAATACTCGTCAGTATTAGAAACACCATCAATCGAAGAGAGGTCATCGGGCGATAGTTGAAGAAGAGGAAAAAGCGGATGTCTCCCATTATCCGGTGCATTACGGAAGGAAAATGGCCTAGCGGCAGCGAAGCAAGAACCTTGCGGATGAAGATACCTCATTACATCATGGAAGGCGGGTCTTGTTCAAGAAGTCATATTTAGGCCCAATGATGAGGTGTGTGGGCCCACTGCGGCCAATTACGTGGTCGGGGAGGTGCGAAGGGCATGTGGCATGCGCTCCGGCCCAAGATCCGTGGTAGCAAAGGCGATCGAGCAAGGATATTCTTGGCCAACGATGCAGGGGACACCGGAGGTCATTCAAAATGCGAATCCTGCCAAATACACTCCCCGGTTCCGAAACTGCCGAAGACTCTCATGACTTCCATCATGTCACCTTGGCCTTTCTTCCAATGGGGAATGGATGTATTGGGCCCTCTCCCTGAAGCACCCGGGAAGGTCAAGTATGTCATTGTGGCCATCGACTACTTCACAAAGTGGATGGAAGCCAAACCCCTAGCAAAAACCACAGGCAAAGAAGTCATAAAATTCGTGTGGAATAACATCGTGTGTCGTTTCGGTCTGCCACACATAATTGTAACAGACAATGGTAGCAACTTCATTCATGACCCCTTCAAACGTTGGTGTGAAAAACTAAACATCAAACAGATAAATCTGCCGTAGCACATCCTCAAGCAAGCGGTGCGGTAGAGCGAGCAAACAAAAGTTTGATGCATGGCTTCAAGACAAGGTGGGAAAAAGTAGATCTGGATGGGTCGACGAGCTACCGAGCGTTTTGTGGGCTCATCGCATCCTTAAAGACTAGCAACGAAACACCATTCGAGTTTGACATACGGGGTGAAGTTGTAATTCCGCGAAATTGGCATGCCCACCTTCCGAACAATGAAAATTACCGAAGAGGAAAGCGAAGAGGAAAGGCGTTTAAATCTGGATCTCTTAGAAGAAAGAAGAGACTCGGCCCGTTGAGGAAGCCAGGTACAAAAAGAAAGTGGAGCGATATTACAATCGAAGGGTCAAAGCGAAAAGCTCGAGTAGGAGACTTCGTCTCACGAAAAATGAAGCCGGCAGACAAGAAAACCAAGGAAGTTGGGACCCAATGGGAGGCCCATACCAAATAACGGAGGCATCGACAATGGTTCCTACAAATTCTGAGACGGTAGAAGGAAAAGGGTCCCCAGCACTTGGAGCGGTGAACCTAAGAAAATGCTTCTTGTAGAATAGAAAAAAAAAAACTATGTAACCGTTAAGCCCTAGAGGCAGTATGTTTAAACAAGTTTTTAATGAAAATCACAGCTCCCCGTGTTTCGGAGGGGCAATTTTCCACATGAAGTGTTTCTGAACATAATTAGTAAATGATCCCCCCGACAGGCTCGCGACCTCCGGGGAAAAATGGTCAATGTTCAAAGATGGTTTATATCCAAAAGGATTGCCATAAATGCCGAGCGGTTCATACCCAAAAGGTTGCCCGAGCGATAAAAGATGGTTCATATCCAAAAGGATTGCCATAAATGCCGAGCGGTTTATACCCAAAAGGTTGCCCAGCGATAAAAGATGGTTTATATCCAAAAGGATTGCCATAACATGCGAGCGGTTTATACCCAAAAGGTTGCCCAGCGATAAAAGATGGTTTATATCCAAAAGGATTGCCATAAATGCGAGCGGTTCATATCCAAAAGGGTTGCCCGGCGATAAAAGATGGTTCATATCCGAAAAGGATTGCCATAAATGCGAGCGGTTCATACCCAAGAGGTTGCCGGGCAAATAAAAGATGGTTTATATCCGAAAAGAATTGCCATAATATCTTGAAAGGCTTATACCCAAAGGTTGCCGAGGCAACAAAAGATGGTTTATGCCCAAGAAAACCAAACGCAACACCGAACAATCCATGTCTAGAGGAGATCGTCGAAGTAAACATAATAATCCATACATAAACAGGCAAAATAAATACAAAGATGTAAAAAGAGGAGCGGCTATAGATTTCATTCGACAAACAAAAATTCCCCAAACGAATCCATTCAAGATTACAAAACATATCATTACAAAATAACATTGTTCGGCAATATCACCATCACAAAGGAGTTATCTAAAAATAAAAACATAATGATAATAAAATTCAGACGGGAGGAGCGCTGGTCCCCTCATCCTTATCCTTATTTTCAACCTTTTCTTCAACGACATGATCCGGGGCGGGGTCAGGCATCAAAGTCGAAACAAAACTGTAAGGACGATGGCAAGCATTTCGAACCTTAGCGACGTAAGGATACTCCTTCACAAAGAGTTCATCGTACAGAGCCAAATACTTGGTAGGAGCATCCATATCCAAATCCTCGATGTCGGCTAATATCCCTGCACTTCCTCCGAGCGGCCAATAGACACACCGTCCAACCACCCGCCATACCACTCAAACCGAAAGGAACGACCAGTGAGCCTTATACTCATGGTCGCCATGAAGACGAAGCGACGAGCAGCGGGATGAAGTCCCTAACAAGATTCGCCTGTTCAATTTCTAGATTCCGTGGCTATAGCCACTTGGCGTTGTTTATTGAGCGGCATTCTCTTCCTCTTCGTTCTTTAGAGCCCCTTCGTCTCCATCAACTCTTTCTCCAAACTTGATATTTTTCACTCACGAGCAAGGACAATTTTAACCACTCGGCCTTCTCACCCTCCAGCGTGCGAACCTGTTTTTTCAAACCCTCCTCCCGAGCAGAAGTCTCACCGAGCGTATCCTTAGCCACTTTCAATTCCGCCAGTGTCTTGTCCAAAAAGGCGAAGTTGTCTTTAGCGACTTTATCACACTCACTGTGCTCGTCGACCAACTGGCGGTGATCAAGGTCAAGACTCTCGAAGCGGACAAGCAAATCCACAAAGGCAAGCGAACCCCTAGCCAGGATAGCCCACGATCGCTGGGCTGACTCAGAATCCGACAGAGTCTGCATATATTCCTCTTCGGCGGGAGGGGGCAGATGAACCATGAGATCCCGATACTTTTCGTACCCTTTCACTCTTTCATCTTTCTTGATTGACCACCCGGCGCATAGGTGGCGCTAGGCAGTACCTTCTTCATCGGTACCCTTGCCTTCGCGGCGGGGAGGAGGAGAATTAGCTACAAAAGTGCAAAATAAAAAAAAAATTAAGCATGCACAGGATATAATTAAACGATAGCAACGAAAAGATGATTCGGAATAGAAAGAAACCAACTCACCATCCTCCTGAGGAGCGGGCTGCTCGACGAATTGGGAAGCCTGAGCATCATGATCTTTCGGCCCAGCCTCCACATCAACACCAGCATCAACATCATTAGCGTCCCCCAACTTGTTCTTTGGGTGACCCTCAAATCCCTTATCAACAACCGGCGGATCATTCGGTGGTTGGCCCTCGGATGAGCGGTGTTCACGGTGTCGGATCGTATGAGAATCCAAGTTGATCACGGAGTAGGACTTTTCTTCCGTCTCTTGACGGACCGGGCCACCTTCCCGACACGGCGCTTACGGGGTTGATAACCACAGGCTTCGCCTCCGCGCCTTCTTTTTCTTCTCCTTGGCCTCTAAAACCTTGATTCGGCCACCTCGACCCTCTTCATAGCATTGGTCTTGGTGGAACCGCCGTGCAGAGGGACTCGGAAGACTAACATGCATTATATGGGCTTGCCCTCACGATACTTATCCCTCGAGTCATTGCATTGCCACTGCGATAGCTCGGCTTAGTAAGATAGTCGGACATGGTTAAAGGCGCAAGATACATGGAAAATGTTAAACAAGAAAACACAAAATGTTAAACAAAGAAAGAAAATATCTGAGGCAAGTACCATTCCCTCGGCATCCTTCAAAGTCGCTTGATAACCGGATATTTCCATTTGGCCGACAACCCCACGGCATACAAAAATCCGGTGAATTTTAATCAAGTCTATGACATTCGCGACAATAAATCCGCATGAGGCATAGAAAACTCCCGGTGGGAAGCGGATCGGATACATCGAGTCCGGATGCCTCCACGGCATAGCAAAGTCTTGCCGACGGTCAATCAAAAGAACATCTTTTCCACCCCTAACGAAGACAAAATTTCTTGAAAGCACACTTTACGTTGCTTACCATCTCGCTTAACAAGCGTGAACCGGTGCCCTTGTTTATGTAATTTGTAAAGGCTCGGAACAAAGAAGTCGGGAGTAATGTGAAGGCTACGGCTATATACCTCAGCGTAACCCTATGTAAACCTATCGGTACTAATTGGGAAATATGCACTTTGTAATAATGAAGAGCGTCTAAGAGGAAGGTAGAAAAGGAGCAATCCCCCTTCAATAAAGTATTCTAAGTATAACCTATAGCATCATCCCAAGTTGCCCCATGGTAAAGTCATCGGTGGCGAGCCTCGGATGAAGGTCGGAAGGTATCCCAAACTCCCTCACGGCCCATTACAGCGACTTATCGGTCATATGATATACTTATCTAAATCAAATTTGGGACGGGGTTGGGGCGGACCCTCGAAATCGGCCGGATCCCGAGCGGATAATGGCCGGACGGTTCGAGACATGTTTCTTGGGAAGGAATGGTCGCACCTATAAAACTAAAGAGGAAAAACTAGAGTAGTACACAGACGGAAGGCGGAGAACAAAGGAAACCGTTCGGCCAAATAACGCAGAGAGAGGCGTGTGAGTAAAACTTTTACGGTGGTAAAATGAGGAAAACAAGCTATTTATAAGCAAAAAATAAGGGTAGGCGGGCGTCGCGTCGTGTCGGTGGTGGCGTGGCAAAATCCTCACCACGCATCGCACACAATGCCACGTGGCCCGGTCGTATAATCACGATGCCACGTAACCTCTTGACGTGTCATACTCCAAAATAAAAAAAAAAAAAAAAAATCATCATAACAATAATAAATAGTGCAGAAGGGAGGGAAGAGTTGCTAAGAAGAAAGGAGTGAACGACAAAACACCCGCCGGCACACTACAGACTTTCAATATCATGAACATGTCCATTAACATGATACTGGGGGGGACATGTTGGCGTATGTCACCTCCCGGCAACTTAGTCAAATGCCGAAGAACCTAACCCCCCGGCCATAAGCCAAAACCGCCCGGCACAGCAGGAAATCTCCCGGATAAGGCACACTACCCCAATTGAATCAAACACATATGCAATCATGTACCGGACGGTTAAACATAACCCGGCATAACGGACACTGACATCATCATGCATAAAGGAAAGGAATCTTGGTCGAACCACCGACCCTTTCGAGCGGAATCTAAGCAGTAAAGTCAACTCCGCCCAAAAGTCACTATCGCCCGTGATCTCGGGTGAGGACAAAACTCGCATCTATAAAGGAATCAAGCAACGACATTCGAGGTTAACTAATTCTCACCTATTTTTCATAGCATTTTACTCGACATATACATATACTCATCCTCACGCTGAGCTTGGTCTAGGGATAAAACCCAGGCGAGGCTAGCGCGTGTTGTCTTTAATGTTCTGGATCCGAAGGTATCTAATCCGGAGGGCTCGAGAAGGATTACGAAGGATTAGCTTGTTAGGGTAATTACAACTTTTACCTCAACAACACATACATGATAAATAGATCTAACTAACATTACAAGCTAAGGTTGAAGGTTACACCAACGGTGAAGATTGATCTTTCTATTCTATTGGTTACAAGTTCGAGTCTTTAGTGAATCCTTTAACTTTTTTTTTTCTCTCTCTCTCTCTAACACAAGGAAAAGGTTTGTAGTATCAACGTGCTCTATTTTGAGGTGCGGCTGAACCACTTATAAATAACCTGAAGCTAGATATTGAGCCGTTTGTTTGGAGGGATTCAGAATCATGAAATGACATTCATAGGCATTGCAAATGTTTGGTTAAAATTTTGATAGTGAAACTATGATAGGATACCCATTGATCCATAGTTATGTATATACGTGACTTTTGCTATCCATTCCCTTGAGCTCCATAACTTTTTAAATTTCCAACTCATAATTTTTACAAAACGATGATAGTGATGTTTGACATATTGATAGTCAATCTAAACCAAATTCAACAAACCAAACATTGTTATTACATTAATGAAACTCATGTCAGTTTCACCAAACTAAAAATTATACTCATAGTGATTCCCATTGATTATGTATCAATAGTTTATTTTTCTATCTAATCTTTAGGTGCAACTAAATGTTCGATTGTAGCTATATTGAAATGAAATTTTACAATTTGTTATCATTTTACGAGGATTTTTTAGCAGACTCAATTTGTTGGCGCAAGGCTTGGCTTCGTTATTACGGTCGAAATACTAGAACGAAATAGCATTATGTGACATTTGATAACTATACCAATATGTGTGATTCTATGGTTTTCTGGAACATTTGTTGAGTTTGGTTTATAAACACACAAATGCACAAGGAGATCGATAAGGTCATTATTACGTTATACATATATCAATATATGTAGATAGAATTATTTGGCAGTCTTCATTGCTCAAATGTGTAAAGCAAGGCATTGGACCACGCTATATATGTAGATAGAATTATTTGGTAGTCTTCATCGATACTTGACGAGGGTCACAAACCATTTATTTCCGTTTATGCATCTCGACAGGTACAAGCACGGTCCATAATTCCGATGCACCTCCACAACCCTAGCCGCCGGCCAACCTAAACGCCACCGCCACCTCCACATCGCTACCTCCACAACCACACCACCACCCTCAAAACATTCCCCTCACTCCACTCTACCCGATCCCCAAGGCCACGCGTTTTAAAACCCTCCCCTCCCCTATCGAAAGTCATACACGCGCCACCTAGTACCACCACCGGTTTTTTATTGAGTCAAAACATAGCCCTATCGCTTTTCTGTCCTAATTGTATGGCGTATCGCGGATCCAGAGAAGATGAGGTAAATAAAATTTCTACCTCCATTTTTGTCACCAACTTTCCAGATCAATTTTATGCAAAGGATTTATGGAAGACTTGCAATCAGTATGGAAACGTTGTTGATGCATTCATTCCGAATAGAAGATCTAAATCCGGTAAAAGGTTTGGATTTGTGCGTTTTGTTAACGTTTCTGATGTTGATCGTTTGGTCAATAATTTATGCACAATTTGGGTCGATCGCTATAAACTTCATGCAAACATAGCGAGATTCCAAAGACCTCCACAAAAGAACACTAATGCACAATACACTAAGAAAGGAGGTGATAAGTGATAAGGTTTTAAAAGGTACCATTTTTAGGGGTCGTTTAAGTCCTTATTTGATCACTTTTATATCCGTTATTGCTTAATATCGTTCCTTTTCACTTTTTAGGTCTCGTGAAGGCAAAATGATGGAATGGCACTTATTTGGACGAGAAAGGCGAATATATGAAGAAAATGGCCAAAGTCGAAATCGGACACTCACGATCGTTGAATGTAGAAAGCGGCGTCGGGTGCTATGTGCGGCGCCGTCGGAGAATTATTGTGGTCGGTCGAACTCAAAACTCGTGTTTTAAAGAGCGGCGTCTAGTTGTGAAAGAGTAGGCCGTCGCTACTCGGGCGGCCTAGATGCGATCCGCACGGCGTCGAGTGAAGAGGACGGCGTCACGGACATAAGGTGGCCCGTCGCAAGGTTAACGTGGCCAAGACGAAACCACAATGGCGGCGACGGCGGCGTCACTAAACATAAGGTGGCGCGTCACAATTGTAATCTTATATATAGAATCAATTTTTCGGTCTTTGTGTGGAGAGTCTTTGGGTAAAACCTAAAACCGAACCTAAGGTGTCTTATACAGATATTTTAGGGTTTTAACCTATCTTACACCAAGATAAGTCTTTGCTTCATTAATTCAATTATGTCTTTGATTATTTGTGTGTATGCTTGCATGTTCTCCATGTCCGGCTAATTTATTTGTGTGTTTGCTTAGGAAGTATGAAACTTAATTATTGAATATTGATTGGTTGTTTCTTATCTTAGTTGATTAATGATCTAGTAATGCGATAGGTCATTCGTTGTGTACTAATGCTTGATTCATCTTTGTGAACCTTAGAGTATGATTACAGGTGATTGTAGGCTAAAACATCCGAAGAGTGCCTTAGAGTAGGAGTCTATAATCTCTAAGTGGATTTGTAGACAAGACCCTTTGGTAAGTTCAAAGAGTTAGGGAGAAACGCATACCCTACAACTTTAGAAACACAACGTGACTAGGAATAAGGCGTGACACTCAACCATCAATAGGAGATAATTAAGAGTAATACAAACTAAGTAAACACATCTTTAAACTATCATACGAGCACACATTAATTAGACATAGACTCCCACAACCTTAGTTTAGATAATTAGATAATAGTAGAAGTAATCGGTGAAATACCAACCCCCAAATCAATACCGAGATTCGTACCTTTCCATTTCATAAAATATAAAAGATAAAAATAATCTTCCTCGACCTCGACCTTAGCGTAGTAACTCCTACTAGCATTTCCCTAGAGAGCGATATCAATACCCGTGGCTTACCCTAATTACTACACTACAGCGATTAGGTTCACTGCCTGGGGTGTTATAAAACTTGCTCGAAGAAAAGGAAGTTTCCTTGACCCCGAGCAGCAGTGTGGCGTTATCAAGTTTTGGCGTTGCTGGAAATAGAATAGCTAGTTAGTAGTCCACCTCGTTTAGGTTTCTTTGTTGATTCCTATCAAGTAAACTTTTTCTTATTTTAGATTTCTCTTAGTCTATCCCCCTTCTTCGTAACCTTTGTTCGTAATTCCATCACTTTTCATCATGGAGGATGATAACCCACTACCATTCATCAACCCACCACCAAATGACCGCCAGAGCCCGTACTCTTGGTGAATACTCAAGACCAAGCCACTTAGGCTATAGGAACACCATTGAGCTTCCGACCAAGCCCAAACTACGGCCTGCGATCCGACACCATCCGGTTGGTGCAAAGCGGATGTGCGTTCCATGGACTTCGTTCAGAAGATCCAAATCGACATCGAGGGATTTCCTCAAAATCGTCGATTCCATCGACCTTGATGCTACTACTCGGGAGACCAGCGCTGCGTCTTTTCCATTCTCTCTACGGGACCAAGCTAGTAATTGGCTTGAGCGACTTCCAGGCTCCATCTCAGTTGGGATGATCTTACTTCTCGCTTCCTTGCTCGATTTTTCCCACCGGGAGAACCACTAAGCTTAGGCGAGACATCTTGACATTCCAAAGACTCAAGGTGAGTCTCTTTACAAAGCATGGACTCGATTTAAGGAATTACTCCGTGAACTTCCACACCATGGCATTGATCTCGGCTTCAATCCAAATCTTCTATGATCATACCGATTTCATCACTCGGCGATCCATTGATCGAGTGCCGGTGGAAGACTCGGTGACTTTAATGCGAGCAATCTTGGGATATCATAGAGGCTCGCCGATCAAAACTACGAAGATTGGGTGAATCTCCGAAACTCCGATTAACGTAGTTAATGCCATATCCACTCCTCAGAATCTCCGATACACTCGAAGAGAAATTGAGTGCCATCGAGAGAGGAATTGATTATCTTATGGAAAGGCGAAAAGAGCACTGTACAAATTCCTCGAGATCGTCAAATCCGCCCACTCCACCAACCACTCCACACCTCTTTCGGAATCTCAAAGTCGCGAGCAAAACCCAAGTTCATGAGGCGCTTGGTTCTACTTCCCAATACCACTTTCACCAAGCTTCAAAGATCAAATGAGGGAGTATATGGCAGCTCATACAGAGATTAGCCAAATTTGAAGAGGAGGTTTATAGGCGAGAGAGAAATGCAAGCAAAATGAAAGAAATGATGGATTTGGTAATTGAATTTACCAAAACAAGGGCTCGAAAAATGCTCGTAAAAGCAATGATTGCCCTCCACTTCATTCGTACGCCGTTTCCATCATGCACGAGAATGCAAGGGTTGAGATGTGGAATCTTGAGGAAAGCCTTGAAGGATGAGTCCATGCCTAATGATGAACACCGAGACCATTGAGTACTACCTTAAGCATGAAATTAACAAGAAAACCATTGCAAACCAAGTAAACAACTTTAGGTAAAATGAAGTTCTTAGGGATGCTCTTGAAGGAAAGATGACGGAAGAAGAATACGATGCTTTACCTATGGAACCTCTGTATGAGTTGATCATAAAAACCGTTAACAAGAAAGCGAAACACCACGAAATTTCGTGATACCGCTTAACATCGGTGACATGGACAATATAAATGCCTTGGCGATCAAGGGACCGATGTGAACATAATGCCATTGTCGATCTATAATAAGCTAACTAATGAGAAACCGGCAAAAAACGGATCTTAGACTTTCCTAGCTAATCATACTTATGTCCATCCGGTAGGAATCGCCTGTTGATGTTCTAATTGAGGTAGCTAACATCGTTTATCCGATGGATTTCGTGATCATTGATGTTGAGGAAGATGAAAGCGTACCTCTCATTCTTGGGACACCATTCACGCCACCGCCAAGGCAACCATTAAATGCGGAGAAGGCATCATGATACTCAGCGGAAAGAGTGCGCTAGAATACCCATCGTCCCGATATCCTCTTAAGATTATGGAAATGATTACGGTGGAAATCGAAAAGCCCGGATAACAATGTTAAGAAGAAGAAAATGACGGGAAAAGGGCTTAGAGACTTTATGGTTCAAGGATTATATGCGACATTGTGGAAACCCGATAAAAGTTAAAAGCAATCCTACCTCATTACCTAAGGTACAAAAGGACCCTAAGGAATTTATAAAGGAGAAAAGTGCTCTTGTATAGGTCTCGGATAAGGGCATTACGAGGAAGAAGCAAACCAAGATGGTTTGGGCCTTTCACGATTAAGGAGACCAATTTAAAAGATAAAACCGTCGCCATAATTGACTGCATTGGCAAGGAATCCACAGTGAGCATAAAGCGTCTACACCCTTTCGATGAAGGAAAACAAAGAATCAAGAGGGCGGTGGTGAGGAAACGTAGGAGCACGACTACGAGTCTAGCTACAAGACTCTTTAATAAAGAAAAGCGCTTCGTGGGAGGCAACCCATGCTTAATTGTTTGCTTGTTAGTGTCATATATCTTTTACTAATTGTTTATCCTCATGTTTAAATTTGTAAAAATGCGTTATTTTGTTTTTAACTTCGTCTTAATTACATATAAAGGTATTTTACATAAAGGATAAGTGTAGGGAGGATTACACACGTTTTCAAAAAGCGTAAACATGAGAATAACAATTAATTAAAAGATATATATGTTTGTTTGTTCGAGTCAAATGCTTGTATCGAGTCATAATGAATGTTTTGCGAAACTTTTCCGATTCTAAAGATGTAAATTTTCCGAAATTTTTCAAAATCGCACCGACCGGTTTTTGTCGGGATAACTTTGACGTCGGGATTGCAACTGACAGTCGGGAAGGAGTAAAAACATCGATTACTTTTCTCGTTTTACGAGCTACTTATAAATTTTGGAATTTTCCGGTCTTAATTTTCTTAGAAATTCGTAAACATCCATTCCACAAGCATTATATCCTAGTTTAAATCGAGTCTTATATATATTATTACCGCCGATTTCTGCGAAGGTTTTGTTTGTTTTCTTCAAGTGTGCGAGGTTTAGTTTGTCGAAGAAGTTACATAAGATTGGAAGGAGCTTGTCGCGCATAAATTCTTCTTGAAAAGAATTTAACCACTACTTCACACGGATCCTACCGAGCTAATCGGGGAGTATTAGTTTCTTCGTTTTTAATTACCTTCTTTTATCATAACTTTGATACTTTCGGGAACATTGGGGACAATGTTCGGTTTAAGTGTAGGGAGGAAAATAAAGCGGGAACTTTGAAACTATGCTTATCCTTGACTATTTGCTTTGTCCAATTGTGATTGTGTAATAAACCATGAGAAAATGTCGGTTAGGGTAATTTTGGCACCAAATTTAAAATTTTCATGACATATAGGAGTGGGCCATTAGTCTTAACAAAAGCGTCTCATGGATAGGAAGTTATATGACTAGCACAAAAACCCTTACCACCCAAATTCCACCCAAAATGTGAGGATCGCCTTAGATTAGTAGGAATTAAAGCATTCATCTTTAATGCTTAGAGTGTGAACCGGTAGTATATTAGATTCTAGAACTTGTTTTGTGATGCATTCCGAGATCATAAGTGAGGCTACACTTGTGTAGTTAGGAATAACTAAATGATAAGAGGCATTAGGATAACCCTTGTTTGATACCGTAATATAATTACTTCTTCCACATCGGTTGAGTAATTCCCCACACCTTTGCGTTGTACTCATCTTTAGTACACGATACCCTAGTTAACCCTCGAGCCTATCCTTTTAGCGGTTCTCGTGATATTTCGGTTTTCGGAATATCAATGAAAACATTATTTACACCCCACCCCCAAATATACACCCAATCGCCTTAGCCTACCCTTATGCACTCACTTTTAGTGCAAATGTTTGTTATCACCCTAAACCCTTAGTTCAATTATCTAGTTGCTTGCATAAGTTGCTAAGTCGAGTCATATCCTTTGTATCTGATTTTGGGATGATTGGGATTCATGGGAAAAGTTAAAGTTTATGAAATGACGGGAAGGGAACGTTAAATTCAAATTCCCTTTGTTTACGTAATAATGTACCCCAAGTGTTTTGATCTTTTCAAATCGGGTCAAATTAGTGTTAGAGTAATAAAAACTCAAGTGTAGGGATGTGCCTGTAAATCCCTAGTATTTTGATGTTATCGTAGAGGATGGTAGAGTAAAAGTGTATGAAAAAAAAAAAAAAAAAATCGAAAAAAAAAAAAAAAAAAAATAGAAAGTGAAAAAAAAAAAAAAAAAACATACGGGCTACCATCCTACATCTATCCTTTAAATTTATGTTTGTTTATTTCGGTTATCTAGAGTTTAGAGTGTCGAGTCTTGGCTTAGCAACGCCATTCTTCATATCTGATTAACATAAAGATTTTGACTTACCACCACTAAATAGCCTATCCCACCAAACCCTTATTTCCCTACCGTAAGCCTAACATTACAACCCTTTAAAGACCTCTTTGATAGTCTTTCCTAGGTGCTTCGCCAAAGCGATGGAGGTTTGATCTATTCTCGAGCCTATGGTAATCTATGTACTAGGACGGTTAATGAGTGTTTATCTTCCATTTCCTATATTGTTATATTTCATTTATACACACAGAGAGATGTGAGTATCCAAACACCCCATGTGAGGTGCTAGTATGTAATTCCGTGCTTGTTATGACTTTCGGGGCTTATATGTGTTGTGGACCGTTTTGAATTAATCTTTGAATGACCCCAACTTATAAATTAATTGGCTAAAAGCACATTTGCTTGAGGACAAGCAAATAACAAGTGTAGGGATATTTGATAAGGTTTTAAAGGTACCATTTGAGGGTCGTTTAAGTCCTTATTTGATCACTTTATATCCGTTATTGCTTAATATCGTTCCTTTTCACTTTTTAGGTCTCGTGAAGGCAAAATCTTTGGAATGGCACTTATTTGACGAAAAGCGCGAATATATGAAGAAAATGGCCAAAGTCGAAATCGAGACACTCACGTCAGAATGTAGAAGGCGGCGGCGTCGGGTGCTATGTGCGACGCCGTCGGAGAATGTGTGTGGGTCGAACTCAAAACTCGTGTTTTAAAGAGGCGGCGTCTAGTTGTGAAAGAGTAGGCCGTCGCTACTCGAGCGGCCTAGATGCGATCGAGACGGCGTCGAGGCGAAGAGGGCGGCGTCACGGACATAAGGTGATGCCGTCGCAAGGTTAACGTGGCCAAGGCGAAACCCACAATGGCGGCGACACGCGGCGTCACTAAACATAAGGTGGCCGTCAGAATTGTAATCTTATATATAGAATCCGAATTTTTCGGTCTTTGTGTGGAGAGTCTTTGGGTAAAACCTAAAACCAAACCTAAGGTGTCTTGTACGAGATTTTAGGGTTTTAACCCTATCTTACACCAAGATAAGTCTTTGCTTCATTAATTCAATTATGTCTTTGATTATTTGTGTGTATGCTTGCATGTTCTCCATGTCAAGCTAATTTATTTGTGTGTTTGCTTAGGAAGTATGAAACTTAATTATTGAATATTGATTGGTTGTTTCTTATCTTAGTTGATTAATGATCTAGTAATGCGATAGGTCATTCGTTGTGTACTAATGCTTGATTCATCTTTGTGAACCTTAGAGTATGATTACGGTGATTGTAGGCTAAAACATCCGAAGAGTGCCTTAGGTAGGGTCTATAATCTCTAAGTGGATTTGTAGACAAGACCCTTTGGTAAGTTCAAAGAGTTAGGGAGAAAGCATACCACAACTTTAGAAACACAACGAACTAGGAATAAGGCGTGACACTCAACCATCGATAGGAGATAATTAAGGAGTAATACAAACTAAGTAAACACATCTTTAAACTATCATACGAGCACACATTAATTAGACATAGACTCCCATGACCTTAGTTTAGATAGTTAGATAATAGTAGAAGTAATCGGTGAAATACCAACCCCCAAATCCAATACCGAGATTAGTACCTTTCCATTTCATAAAATATAAAAGATAAAAATAATCTTCCTCAACCTCAACCTTAGCGTAGTAACTCCTACTAGCATTCCTATTCCCTAGAGAGCGATATCAATACCGTGGCTTACCTAATTACTACACTACAGCGATTAGGTTCCTTGCCTAGGGTGTTATAAAACTTGCTTTCGAAGAAAGGAAGTTTCCTTGACCCCGAGCAGCGCGTGTAGCGTTATCAATAAGCCTGTGACAAATGTCAGTAACAAGGAGGGTCAGGGCTTTTCTAATTCTTACATTCAGGCTGTTAGAAGAGGAACTCAATCGGTGACTATAGAGGAAGTAAACACACCGGTGCTAGTGCTTGATGATACGTGTTTGAACAAGAATGATTTTTCGACATGCTTGATGGGTAAAGTTAAGGAATTTAGCTCCTTGGCAAATTTAAAGGTGGTTCTTACTAACGAGGGTTTTGATAATATTAAGCTTAAGTACATGGGAGGGTACTGGGTGATGCTTGAATTCCAGTCAGGAAAATTGAAAGACAAGTTCAAAGAAAACGTGAGCATCAAGTCGTGGTTTTCTCATCTTCAACAAGCTTCTAGTCTTTTTCAAAATGAGGAGAGAGTAACTTGGCTGGATATCGAGGGTGTTCCATTGAACTTTTGGACCAAAGCGACTTTTACTAAAATTGCCTCTAAATGGGCGATCTTTTACATGTTGATGATGTGGACGAAACATGCTTTCATAGTAAACGAATTTGCATCAAGACTAAGCTGGTGGAAAACATTTTCGAGTCTTTTAAAATCGTGTTTAAAGGCAATGTTTCTTGGGTACGTGCCAAAGAGGTCTCTGGATGGATCCCGGATTTTGTGGAAGAAGAGGAAGACGAAACTGATTCAGAAATTGGAATTGGAAATGAAGACTTACAAGCTGAAAACGATGAAAATGACGAAAATCTGAATTATGATGATATTGCACCAAATAGTGAGGTCGAAGAGGTTTCGGAAACAATTTTTGAGAAGGAACAAGATAATGCCCACATCACGGAGGAAGGTACCACTGAACACCAGGAAGCTCGTTCAGAGGATCCTTTCAATATTTATGACCTTCTTAACAATAAGAAAGCGACCACCAATGGAGATACTAGTTCTAACAACACTCTTAAATACCCACCTGGTTTCACACCTTTGTGTACTCTGGATGGTAATTCTAACGAACCTTCTTCGAAGGAAAAAGGAGATGAGGAAAGCTGCCAAAAATTTCAGGAAGGTAAAGAGAATTCCGCAACATGCAAGTCTCGCCCCAATGCTAATTTTAAGGATGACATTGCGGAATCTACATGTTCGGTCATTTCAAAGACATGAATTACCACGTGCAATGTGGTTACGTACTCTGGTAATGGAAGATTTGGTGAAGGTTGGACAAACAATGGGATATAACATGGAGGGTTGTTTAAGGGATATTGAAGAAATTATTGATTCTCGAGGAGTAAGCGAGAATCATAGATGAATTTATGTCTCTAAATGTCCAAGGCCTCGCCTGAAGGCTAAAAAGGCGGGTTAAGGAGTTATGTAACATCAATAAGGTGAATTTTACATGGTTGCAAGAAACAAAAATGGAGAAATTGAATTATTCAATATCAAATCATGTTGGGGTAATTTAAATTTTGAATATGTTTATAGTCCTTCTGTTGGTTTCTCGGGTGGTATCCTATGTGTTTGGGATCCTAGGATGTTTATAAAACGTAATTCCACGGTTTCTGATTACTTTGTCATGATTCAAGGAGAATGGACTCCAAAAGGAAAGCAGACTCTTATCATTTGTATTTATGCTCCTCAAGAGCTTTCCGAAAAGAAGATGATTTGGGATTATTTGATATACGTGATTGGGAATTGGAACGGAGATGTGGTGATAATGGGTGACTTCAACGAGGTTCGTACACAAGAGGAAAGGTATGGTTCAGTCTTTAATACTCAAGGTGCTAAAGCCTTCAACTCGTTTATTTCAGCTTCGGCCTTGGAAGAGGTTCGTTTAGGGGGCTGTTCCTTTACATGGTGTCATAAATCAGCTAATAAAATGAGCAAACTTGATCGCTTTCTAATTTCCGAAAGCCTTATGAATTCCTGTCCTAATATTCATGCAATTACGTTGGATAGACATCTTTCGGACCATATGCCCATTCTAATGCGTGAAGCTCAGTTTGATTATGGTCCCATTCCTTTTAGATTTTACCACTATTGGTTGAAATGGAGGATTTGATAGTTTTGTGGAGAGATCTTGGAGCGAAGCAAAATTACGATTCGATGATATTTCTATACTTCGAAAAATTGAAGTACCTCAAAGACAAGATTAGTGTGTGGGTTAAGAATAAGAAAGATAGTTCCAACCACTATATGCGGTCTTTAAAAGTTGAGATAGTTGAAATCGACCTTCTAATCGATAAAGGAGAAGGTGATCCCGAGGTTCTTAATAAAGGCTCCCGTTACTAAATCCCTACAAGATATTGAAACTTGCGCTATGGAGGTGGCACAAAGACTAAAATAAAATGGGCAATCGAAGGAGATGAGAATTCTAAATTCTTCCATGGTATCCTTAATAAAAAAGGAGCCAACTCGCTATTAGTGGTATCATGATTAATGGTACATGGATAGATTCTCAAACTTAGTGAAAGAGAGTTTTATCTCACTTCTTGATCGATTTGCTAAAGTCGAGACTTCGGACTTCAAATAAACTTAGACTTTCTTAATAAACTGAATCCAGACCAACTGGTTGATTTGGAACGTGAGATTTCGCGCGATGAAGTTAAGAGGGCAGTGTGGGACTGTGGGACGGATAAGTCTCCTGGTCCAGACGGGTTTACTTTTGGTTTCTATCGTCGATATTGGAGTTTTTTGGAGCAAGACGTGGGAAAAGCTGTGCGATACTTCTTCCACCATGGGGCATTCTCAAAAGCTGGTAATTCTTCTTTTATCGCTCTAATTCCAAAAACCCCTAATGCTAACAAGGTTAAAGATTTTCGACCTATTACCTTGATTGGAAGTTTGTATAAGATCATAACTAAGATCTTGGCCAATCGTTTGGTGGATGTGTTGGGGTCTATTGTTAATGAAGTTCAATCAGCTTTCGTTGCAAATAGACAAATATTAGATGGCCCATTTATCTTGAATGAAGTCTATCAATGGTGTAAAAAAAAGAAGAAACAAACTACGATTTTTAAGATTGACTTTGAGAAAGCGTATGACTCGGTTCGTTGGGACTATCTTGATGATGTTTTACTGAATTTCGGGTTTGGGGTTAGATGGCGGGGATGGATTCAAAGTTGTTTAAATTCATCTAAAGGATCTATTATTGTGAATGGAAGCCCAACTAGTGAATTTCATTTTCAAAGAGGCCTTAAGCAGGGAGACCCGCTTTCTCCATTCTTGTTCATTTTGATTATGGAAAGTCTCCATATTTCATTCCAAAGTGGTTGATCTTTGGTATGTTTCGGTATTGATATGGGCATCATCTTGGCGACTTTCACATCTTTTTTATGCGGATGACGCAATTTTCATGGGACAATGGAGCGATACAAATATTGACATTATTGTCAAGGTGTTGGATCGTTTTTATAAAGCTTCGGGGTTAAGGATCAACATGAATAAAAGCAAAATCATGGGAATTTCTGTAGCAAGTAATGTTGTTGATCAGGTTGCTAACAAGATCGGGTGCACAACTCTTACAGCTCCTTTTTCTTATTTAGGCTCGAAGGTAGGTGATATTATGTCTCGTACTCGGGCTTGGGATGATATCTTTAATAAAATAGCTACTCGTCTATCTAAGTGGAAGATGAAGGCTTTATCGATAGGAGGTCGGTTAACGTTGTTAAAGTCGGTTTTAGGTTCTATGCCCATATATCATATGTCTCTTTTCAAAGTCCCTATTAAAGTGCTTCAGAAGATGGAATCTATTCGATGCCATTTCTTTAATGGTGTTGATCCGAATGGTAAACTTCCTATCTGGGTAAAGTGGAATAATGTCTTGACGCCTAAGCAGAAAGGAGGTTTAGGTGTGTCGAGTCTATATAACTTAAATAGAGCTCTTCTTTTCAAGTGGGTGTGGCGTTTCCATACTCAAAATGATTCGTTGTGGAAAAAAGTTATTATAGGTATTCATCGCAAAGAAGGAAAGTTGAATTCGTTTGTTAGTCCTAACTGTTCATCTACTTGGTTGGATATTGTTCGGGAGATGAAGCATCTTAAAGATAATGGTCTGGACCTATGCGGTTTTATACAAAAAAAAGATGGGAAACGGGTTGGAGACTTTTTTCTGGTAGGATGTGTGGCGAGGCGAGGAGGTTCTTAAATCTACATATCCAAGGATTTATGCTTTGGAAACTAAAAAAGACATTCTTGTGGCGGAGAAGATGTCTCATGGGAGTTTAGGGCGATCCTTGACGAACCCCAAAGTGGTATTGAGCGATCATGACTAAATAACCTTCGATATTCCTTGAAGGCGTGAATTTAGTGGACATGCGGGACAAGTGGTTTTGGTCGTTAGATGGATCAGGTGAGTTTTCTGTCGCCTCTGTTCGTAAGTTGATAGATGACCATATGCTGATCTCGGTTTCAACTATAACTCGGTGGTCTAAGGTTGTCCCTATTAAAATCAATGTTCATGCTTGGAAAGTGAAGATGGATTTCTTGCCTACGAGGTTCAATATCTCTAGAAGAGGCATGGAGATTGATTCTATTTTATGTCCGTCTTGCAATATGGCGACGGAATCGACAAGCCATATCTTCTTCAAATGTAACATAGCTAAAGAGATTTTTCGCAAGATTGCAAGTTGGTGGAATGTTGATTATGTGGAGCTCTCTTCATATGAGGATTGGCTTGAGTGGTCATGAATCTCGGTTTCTTCCAAACACAAATCGATGATAGAAGGGATCTCGTACACTATGTGGTGGACTATTTGGAACTTTCGTAACATGAGTATCTTCGGATCAAAGCTTCAATCCAAGGCATCTCTCTTCGAGGATATTGTTTCCCGATCTTTTCATTGGTGTAAATTTAGAAGTAAGGCTTCTTTTAATTGGTTAGAGTGGTTGAAAAACCCTTACTTAGTAACGTTGTAATTTATAGCCTCCTCTCTTGTTTTCAATATAATTGTTGTTCAAAAAAAAAATATGGAAGAAAAAGGCAAAAGAGTGTTGATACAAAAGTTGGGCGTTCCTTGTTTGGAGCTCGGCTCTCGTACCAATTGAGAATCGTTGCTTGAGACTGCGCACTAAGAGCGAGAAAACACCGTTAGGCTTACCGTGGGATTGTCTCCCGATTATCCTCCGGTGAGAGTAAGTAATCGGTTTAGGGTTTAAGGAGAGTTAGGGTTTGTAGATCGTACCTTAAGCGAGGATGGGATTCCTTTATATACACACGGAATCCTTGTTGGTTCCGTGTTCCTCAACCTTCGGCGTATCCGCTTAAGTCGGTTGGAATGATTATCTCCATATTTAGGAGATATCCGATATCTATTCCGTAAATAGATTTGGGCTTGGGCTTCGTGAGCCCAAACATCTAATCAGTAGCCCGTTCGTGCAGGGCTAAGTTAGTGTTGGACTTTAGTCGGGTTCGTGACCGGATATAGACTATCGTCATCATGTCCCCAGGTCTAGTATGCGTGGTGACTAGCTGCGGATGCTAGACTAATAACCGTAGTCATCAAAAACTTGAGCGTAGCGAAGCCATAAAAATATACCAACGGTACATTGTATCTAGACATTGGATTAAAAATGGGCGCCTCGTAAGTCGGGGGAAAGTTACTGCACCCGTGTCCCATCAAGCAATCTCAACCACATAGTTAGGGTTGGTGGGGTCCACGTGTCACTCATCGCGTGGATGAGGGAGGTTATATAACCCTTCGCTTCATTTTCACCATTCCTTCCCATAGTAAAAAGAAAACGTTATCCGCTATTACCACAACTTTAAACATTTCCAGCCACCATACCTTAATATTCACAAGGTAACCGCGCGTGCGCTTTTGTTTTCTGTTAGAAAAACAAGATCATGGTTAAGGTATTATCGGATTTCACGTCAGACATAACGGAGGAGGAACTTCTACAGTTTGCGTCTGATTACTATATTCAGTAGCGATACATCCGGAAGTTCCGGTGCGAATCGTCGATAGCGACTTCCCGATGGGAAGATTGGGGTATATCTGCGTTTCTTGAATTCGCAAATCGCGTATACCCATATCGTTATTCTTGAGTGATGTATTGAACTATTACCGCATACACATATCCGGTACCTTTGCATAGGTGCGTGAAACTAACAATTTTGAGGTGAGCGCGCGTATTGGCCATTAACCCCACCATCCACTTGTTCGCGCCTTTTACCACACCACGTGGTCACGGGTGGGTATCCTTCATGGCGCCACAGGCGACTCAATGTTATACGGAAAAATTAGATGCACTCGAAATTGAGAGAAACCTTTTACGGGTCGACGGCGGCGTGCTTTCCTTCCGTTTTGATTTTTACTCCCGGGGACACCGCGAAGGATGGCGCCCCTCCGGATCATATAATGCGGAGGATGCGGACACAATAAATGCCAACCGCATCCCCATTAACTCCTACCCTGAGGAGTTCTTGGTGCATATTGGCATTAGCCGCAACTATTTTGGCAGTTCAGAAGAAGTTCCAATCTTCTTAGGCGCGGATGGTCAGGGTGGGTGCTCATTCTTTCGTACCCCGTTGAGTTATATTACTGTAAGTTCTTTACTGTTATATCTTCGTACTTGTCGTAAACTATTTGTGTTTCTTTGTTGTTGCACAGAGATGGACTTGTTCAGCGTTGTTCAACTGGCGAAGCCGATACAAGTGGAAGTGGGAACACGTCCGCTAAAGGAGGGAGAAGATCCTGTACTTGTTGCGGCGGCGTACCACTGAGTGGACCTAGGAGGCGGGGGAGAGCTCGTCCGTTGCGCTAGAAGCAACACCCTTGCAAAGTGTGCCAAGTACTATAGTTCCTCCCCAGTGCAACTGCAAGCGGCGAGCACGTGGAGGAAGCGGAAGAGGAAGAAAAAGCCGGGATTGAGCGCAAAAGGATGCGCGATGGCGATGGCGCTGCTTCCTCCCGAAAAGCGCCTGTTGTGTTAAATGTGGAGTCGTCCTCTAGTGATGTTGCATCGCGCCCACCATCACTGACACATCCATTCTGCGTAAGTGTCATGACGAAATTATTTACCGCAATGCCTTATGATATTCTTGAATAAGCTGTCATGTTTGTAGGTTTGAACAATCCATGAGTCGCCGCCGCATAATAGTCTGTGCATTCTTCGCACTCCAGCGATCTGAACCGCATGACCAAAGGATGCGGATATGTCTCGGGGGATGCATCGATGGGGCATTGGTAGAAGAGTTGGCGCAAGTATCTGCGCATCAAGCTTCGTTGGTGGAGAAGCTAAGGGCTCGATTTACGGTGAGAGCGACCAAAGTGCTCGGAAGGATCGAGGCTATTGCGTTCTTTGGAGTCACGATTGGCGGTGCCAAGGCTGCGAGAGAGCATGGGGTCATCGCCCAGCTCGTTGAAGAAGATGGCGATGTGCCAAATAAATCAAGAGCGTCACGAGGCCGCGGTATAAGTCTTCTTGTCCTTTGGGCAATGAAATATTTGGAGAATGGCAAAGATGCGATGACTTCCGACTTGAAAAGTTTGGCGCTCTTGTGAAAAGTGCCCTTGGCGCGCGGAGATGAAGTTGCGCAAGCTAAGTGCAGAGTATGATGAGGAATTATATCCTCATCTCATATACTATGTCGCCGAGCGCGGTGGCTCATCGGCCATGGCTGCGCCTTCTTCTGTTGAGTACTCTTGAGTCCAAGGAAGTGGTTGATGCTTTTGGAGAGGTGGTTCGGTCTTGTTTGGAGCGTGGTAAGCGGTGTGGAGAAGCGCATGAGGCTAAGCTTTTAAAGGTGCCTATTGAAGAGGTACCTAACTATGAGACAAAGGCTTATGATAACACAGTCATTGCTATGAATAGGATGAAGGACCTAGAGCTCCCATGATTCTTTGAGCTGGGCGCGATCGGGATTACCCATAGATGTCATTATGGCGGGGTTGACTCTAGCGTCATCGTGGTGGGGAGGCCGTTCTTGTGACCAGACCATTACCTTAAGCACGATGAATCCCAACTTCACGTGCACATGTTTGTGCGTCCTAAGGATATCTTGAATCCTTTTGCTTTGGAGAAGGAAGTACCTTTGAAGCAAGTCTTGGGCGCATGCTACTAGGCTTGCCAAGAAGGAGGGCATTAAGGGCAAGGCTGTTTTGTGCGGTGTTGGCGCGGCTCACCTCCTCGATCGACGGGGTGCCAGTGAGTGTTGCTGTTGTGGCTCGTCGAGATGCGGATTTGTTGAAGAAGCTAGATGAGATTGGGAATCTGCAAGCCGTGCGGGTAGCTCTTCGCTGGAGCGTAGTCATAGCTTCTAGATTGTAACTTGTGTTGTAAACATCTTTGTGTAATAACTCGTAGTTATGAATAAATCTCCTTTTGTTAAGTGCGTGTGAATGTTATTGCAATTTGTGATGTGCATACTTATCTGTTTGTCTTTACGTACAAGACGTATTCATTGTGTGAATAATATAGGGAAGTCATAGTCGTGTATGAAGATCATAGTAGACTTTGAAAAAATAATTTCTAAGTACTTTTTATCATAGTCGTGTATGTTATGATATCGACGTCTTGTAAATATCACTTTTAAGGAATCAAGTGTCTTGGTTCCTAAGTTGTTAACGTGCACCATATGCGTTGTTGCGCACCCATCGTAGGCTGCGCACAAAACTCATTCCAACGTCTTGAGAACAAGGTGTTTAACAAGGATACGTGATCCGGTGTTGATGGGTTTGCAACCCTCTTACTCAACAAGTTGTTTAGTAGGTTAACTTATCCTTTTACCATCGTGGGTTTATTTTAGTGCATGCACGCCATGTAGGCAAGAAATAAAAGATGTTAAGACATACAGTATATGGAAATAACAAATTGAAATGTGTCACGGAGTTAGCTAGAAACCGTGATGTTTTATTAATACTTGCAAGTGTATATGAGAAACAAATAAGACATTATACTAAGGAAATAAAAAGTAAATACATAGATGTTTATTGGGTACTTTAGTAAAGTGCTGGCGCTTGTCTGTTGGGCCGTGGCCACTCCTATAGGTAGCACCTCTTGAGGTTGCAGATGTTCCATGTCTTGTGGCGGTTCTCGACCATCCAAGCCTCGTAACTTATAGCGCTTTGTTCCTAGTGCTTGATAACCTCGTAGGGTCCTTCCCACTTTGGTCCAAGTTTGCTGTGTCTTACGCATGGCTCGCATCGTTGGCGCGGTAAACAAAGTCACACAGTGCGAATGAAACACTGCGCACTTTAGCGTCGTAGTATCCTTTCATCCTTGACTTTGATTTTTCCTCCCGTATAGGCTGCGCGTTCGCGCCTTTCTTCTAGCGGATCCAAGTCGACCGTCTCGTCATCATTGGTTGCCACATTGATCTCGGCGGTGCGGATAGTTGGCATGCCGATCTCGGTGGTATGGCGGCTTCATCCGTAGACTAGAGAGAAGGAGTGTCTCCGTCTTGGTTTTGATTGAGGTGCGATCGCCCACAAGACATGTGATAGCTCTTCCACCCACCTTCCTTTGTGCTTGTCTAGGCGTGCCTTAATTCCTTCACCTAAGCTTGATTCGCACGTTCCACTAAGCCATTGGTTTGTGGGTGTTTAAGCGGCAGTCTTGTGTGATGTTCAACTTCTCGCACCGGTCTTTGAAAGGGTTGTCGCGAATTGTTTCCGTTGTCGAGATGATTTCCCAGGCGGTCAGAAGCGGCATACTATACTTTCCCGGACAAAGCGCTTGACACGGTTGCCGTGATTGTCACTCGCCTTTGCTTGATCCACTTAGTGAAGTAGTCTATGGCAACTATGAGGAATTTTAACCCTCTGCTGCTGTTGGAAAGGTCACGCAATGTCAATACCCACTTGTAGAATGGCCATGGTGATGTAATTGGCGTTAGCTCGTCTTTGTGGTTGGCGCGGGGCGGGTCTATGAACTTGGCAATCATTGCACTTCCTTATTAAATCCGCGCATCGCGGTGCATGGTTGGCGATGGTATCACGATCTCATGGCGCGTGCCACAACGGACCGTGGTCCCGAGTGCATCTTGCATGAACCTTCATGGATTTCTCGCGACACGTAATTTGCTTGTAGGGGCCAACACGGTGAGCCATGGTTGGAGGAAGGGCGTCGATGCGGTATGTTGTCTCGAGTTCGAATCTATGTGTTGTGCGCCGTATCCTGCGAGCTTCCTTCTGCTCTTGGGGTAACGTTCCTTTGCTTAGGAATTCCGTTATCGGTGTCATCCATGTAGGACCGTCCTCCTCTATTATTGTGGAGACTTCCATCTCCGATATGGATTTGCTTTTCAGTGTTTCCACCAGCACTTGCTTTGATAGGTGTGCGAAGCTTGTCGAGGCGATCTTGCTTAGTGCATCTGCCTTGCGATTTTCTCCTCTAGGAACTTGCTTGATGGTGAATCTGTCAAAGCCTTTGATCAGTGTCTTGGTCTTGTCGAGATATTGAATCATATTTTCTTCTTTAGCCACGTATCCGCCCAACACGTGGTTGGCCACTAGTCGGGAGTCCACATTTGCTTCTAGGTTACGTCACACCCATCCGAGCTGCAATCGTAGTCCGGTGATTAGAGCTTCATATTACGCCTCATTGTTCGTCATTGTAAATTCAAAGCGCGTGCGTAAGTGAATTCCATTCCTACGGGTTTGTGAGAATGAGGCTGCTCACGAACCATCAGCGCGAGAGGACCCATCGTAAACAAGATCCATGGGTCATGCGGTTCCGTCCTACTTGGTGCGGGTACCTCGTCGGTGTCGGCTTTTCGATGATGAAGTGCGCGAATCATCCTTTGATTGCGGTGCGTGGTGCATAAGAGATGTTGTGCTCACCTAGCAATACACTCCACTTGCGGTCGGCTGATCGTCGGGTTTGGAGATGATCTGCTTGATCGGTTGATGCGTGATCCTTTGCTATTGGATGCGCTTGGAAGTACTGCGTAGCCTTTTGGCGACAAACACCAGCGCCGAACTAATTTTTCCATGGCGCTATAGTTCATCTCCGTCTTCTTGGCGCCTTGCTTACAAAGTGAGCGGGGTTTGTCTTGAATCCCTATCTGTTAGTAACCTTGCGCTCTTTGCTCCATCGATTGCGGATAGATACATAATTAACTCTTCCCACAGTCGGGTGCGACAAGTGTGGGGCGTTGCGGTGTTGCTTAAGTTGTGTGAAGGCTTCTTACGCCTCCGTAGTCCACGAAATCTCCTTTTGATACACTTCTTGAGTGTTTTGAAGAGAGTAGAGACTTGTCTGCGACTTAGGCGAGGAACACTGTTAAGACCGGCTAGCTTTCCATTGAGAGATTGGACCTCCTTCGTCGTGCGGTGAAGGAAGTTCGATGACGACCTTTGTCTTTTACGGACATGGTTTTATACCGTCGGGCTCTATTAGGTATCAGGAACATGCCTTGATGGCGCCGAAGGTACATTTTGGGGTTTAGCTTCATATTGATCTCGTAGAGTTTTAACGTTTCCTCAATATCGCGCACTAACTCATCTTGATATGGCTTTTATGACGGTCATCAACATAGACCTCGAGTTGCGGCCCACTGTTTTTGAAAGCATTGTCCACTAACTTACCTGGTAGGTGGCGCTGCATTCTTGAAGCCAAAGGCATTTTGTGTAACGATGAGCGCCTTGGCTTGTGTGAAAACCGTTTTTCCTCATCCTCCTTTGCCATCTGGATTTGATGATATCCTTTATGCGCATCGAGAAACACTTCAATGGGTATCCACACGAGACTCTATTTTCGATCTATCTACGGTAATGGGTAGCGATCTTGTGGGCACGCTTTGTTAAGATCGGTGAAGTCCACGCGCATTCGCCGCACTACCGTCGCTCTTTTGACCATTCTTGGGTTAGAAAGCCGATCGTGGTAGTAGACTTCACGCATAATTCCGCATCCACCGGTTTGTGCACCTCGCCAAAATTGCTTGCGCTCTACGGGGCTTAGCGCGCTTTTACAGCGTATTGGTGAGTACCCTTGCCGGATTCTCGGTTTATGCTCGTGATTGGCGTGGTACCCAGTCATGTGTTTTGGCTCCCATGCAAAAATGTCCAGTTCTTTTGCAAGCGCCGCATCAACCGCTTTGCTTGTTGTCCGAGCGGTGACCCTCAGATGGATATTTCTGTTCGGGGTATTACGGGTGAGCGCAACCTTGATTTGGAACTTTGGTTGCTTGTTGTTCGGGATCGGTGCCGTTTCGCATGTAATCGTGTTACATTCTCTATGCGATGCAGTGGCATTGTAAAGAGTAACAATGCCCCTTCCACCGGGAATTTAAGCATCCGTCTTGTTGTTGATGGCATTTGGCGCCAGTGATATCGGTCTCCTATAATGCCGTTGTATGGCGAGGAGACTTGATCACCATAAATTCCATCCGAGCCGTCGCAGAGTGTTTTCGTTTCCGATCTTGTTGGTAATCGTATTGCCCATAGGCCATATCTTTTCACCGTAAAACCGATCAGCGCCGTTCGACCGGACTTAGCGGCTGCGTATTTCGGGCGCGATCGCTTGAAGCGGTGCTCATACATGATGTCCGCCGATGCGCCACCATCAACATACATGCGATGGATGTCGTGACCCCGCACTAATCTCAATGGTGAGTGGCTCAACTCTGCGTTGTCCGATTAAGGTGGGGAAAGAGATTTCGCTTCCTCGGGAAAACTCTGGTGACCTTACGTCTAGTGACCCATTGCCATGATTGTATCATGTAGATGGTGTCGGCCTTTTCCTTAGGTGTCTCCTTCTTGTTCCCACTCTTACATCTATCCTTTCCTTCCTTGATATTTTTGACCAAATGGTCCAATCGCCTTCTTTAACCATTTTGTCAATGAGTGTGCGATTGGACACATTCGTTAGTTGTGTGCCCTTACGTGCGTGGTAGTCACGATATCCGTTCGGTGCGCCGATCCTCCGGAGTGCGCATTTGCGGCGATCTTGGAAAGTTCGCACCTTCCGTTGCGAGTATTTCCTTTGGGGTCTTGGTCGTGAGGTGTACTGTCATTATCCTCCGCTCCCACAGTTGCGATAGCTCTATTACAGTTACTACCCGGTCGGTGGATTGTTTCCCGAGTTGTTCTGTGACCGGTAGTTCGAGTAGTTTCTTTTGCTATCCGCGCGGCTCTCCCAGACGAAGGACCGAGGCGTTTCATGAGCTCATCAAAGGTTTCGAAATTTTGTCGTTCAACCGCTTGATGAGTTACGGATTGTTAATCCGTTCATGAAACCGAGAGATCTTTAGCGCCGGGGCATGCTTTAACTTGCATGCATTCATCTTTGAAGCGTTCCATGAATGCGCTCGTAGATTCTCCTTGGCGCTGCTTTACCTGGCGAGTTCGACGGGGTTTTAGCGCTTCTTCCGTGAGTAAAGTTTAGGCGGCGCCTTCCTCGATTCCTCAAAGCCATTGATGCTTCTGCGTGGAAGCTTCTTGAACCGATTCAGCGTTTCCCACGGTGTGGAGTTGAACATGTGGCACCACACGGTGTGGCGATTTTCAATTGTGGCGGTGATTCAAAATTTTGAGGTGATCATCGGGATCACTGTTCCGTCATAGGTTTTCACGTTGGCGGGCATCGCCTCCTTTTACTTTATGAGAAGTCAGCGATCGTCGAGTAAACGCATCCACCTTTTGACGGCGCCACGGGAGGATATATCTTCATCCTCACGGTCGTTATATCATTTACGGACTTCGGTGTCGGTTTCGCTATCCCGTTGTCAGGAATTTTCGAGGACGAATTTTCCTTCGCCGGTAGCTTGCGCCGCTTGTTCTCGAGTTTGTACTCGGAGGGCTTTCACTGGGGAATATCGTCGCCCGATGCATCACTCGATACTGCGGCTACCAAGTGCGGTATGGACACCAGTGCGCCGTTCATCCTCGTCACTTCCTTCCGGTCTTGTGAGTTGGATGTCTCATCATCCTCGATCCTCTTCCCATTCTGTTAAACACGGAGGTCGGTGGTTTGTCTGCGGTCGCTTCTCCTCTGGCGTCGCGGTGGGAGGTCTCGTATTCGAGTCAAAATTGAGTCGGGCTTGTGAGCCTTCGACTCGACCTCTTCTCGCTTCCTCTTGCATAAGGCGACCAAGGTTTCGTAATTTTGGGATCGAAATCCCTTGGTGTAATTCGGTCGACCCTTCTAAAGCGGGGTCTCCGCTTCTACCGCTATGCCCTTATTTTGATCCGGTGCATCGGTGCCTTTGTTAGGTCGGTCTCTGCGCCGATTGAAAGGAGTGGCAAGAACCGTCTTGTGATGGATCTCTTGTCTTTGGTGGTGGTTGTAGTGGCTGGGTTGTCCCGTGCGTTCCACCGAGAGGAAGACCAAGTCTGGCACGATCCTTTGTTTTTAGCGATCTTGGTTGTCGAGTGCTTGGAAGGCGAGCGATGTGCGGCTTCTTTACGGTCGGATCCGTTTGCGATCGGCGATTTCCATGTTTCGTCATTCTAGTCTTAGGTCTTAGTGAATGGTCCCACGGATGGCGCCACTTGTTGATACAAAGTTGGGCGTTCCTTGTTTGGAGCTCGGCTCTCGTACCAATTGAGAATCGTTGCTTGAGACACTGCGCACTAAGAGACGAAAAACACCGTTAGGCTTACCGTGGGATTGTCTCCCACGATTATCCTCCGGCGTGAGAGTAAGTAATCGGTTTAGGGTTTAAGGAGAGTTAGGGTTTGTAGATCGTACCTTAAACGAGGGATGGGATTCCCTTTATATACACACGGAATCCTTGTTGGTTCCGTGTTCCTCAACCTTCGGCGTATCCCGCCTAAGTCGGTTGAGAATGATTATCTCCATATTTAGGAGATATCCGATATCTATTCCGTAAATAGATTTGGGCTTGGGCTTTCGTGAGCCCAAACATCTAATCAGCGTAGCCCAGTTCGTACCGGGCTAAGTTAGTGTTGGACTTTAGTCGGGTTCGTGACCCGGATATAGACTATACGTCATCATATAAAAGTTTAAAATTGTTTAGCGATTCCACATTAAGAAAGATACATAATAAATAAATAAATTTGGCATACTAAAGATAGGATGGAAGTTACCTTGATGGCAAAGGGTGAATGTACCAACCTATAGGTCATAAGTTCAAGTCATACGGGTACACTTTCATTCTTTTTTCTTACATAAGAGCATGCACAACCCTAACGCACCAACGGCGTTAGAGGGGAAAATAACGCCCGTTAGTGGCGTTAAAGGTTGGACTTGTGGCGTTAATTCATCGTTGGTCCTTGGGCGTTGCTCCACTAATGCCCGTTAGTTGGTTTAAAAAGAAAAAAAAAAATTCAAAAAATTTTCAAATCTAGTCCCTGCAACGGCTAGTATCCGTTAGATTTCAAAAAAATTTCAAAATTAGTCCCTAACGGCTAGTTTTTACAAAAAAAAAAAAAAAAAACCTAAAACCATTTTTTTTACCACTATAAATACCCAACTAAAACTCCATTTTTTCACACTTTCATAATTCAAATTCACAATTTATATACTTCATGTCACACTTTGATTATTCAAGAATCAAGTTAGATTCTGATGGATCCAAATGAATTTGGTGATATTCTCTGTCTTGGTCGGGCAGAGAAGACCAAGAAGACATCCAATTTATGGCGTCCCGCGTCGAGTATCACCTTCGCTGGAACAAGAAGAAGGTATTGAATCTCAACATCCTAGTGGTTCTCGTACCTATATATATCGTGAACGTGAGCTTGCAGATGAACGTCTGCGCAACGATTATTTCGTACAAGGTTGTAAGTATTCAAACCGGAATTTTCGTAGGAATTTTCGTAGGAGATTTCGTATGAGCCGGAAACTATTCCCGCAAATAGTTGAAGGTATTGAATCTTATACTTCGATAATATTCGGATCATTTTACTTTCTTTAGGCAAACACTTTCGATGCTTGTGGTCGAATGAGTATAAGTGCTCTAATGAAGTGTAAATGCCCCATCGCCAATTGGCGTCGGCACCTCACCCAATGCATTTGATGAATACTTGCAAATGGGTGCGAGTACTTCAAAAGTATGTCTTGATAATTTTAACAAATGTATTATTGATTTGTTTATGCCGAGTATTTAAGAAAACCAACATGGGCGACATTCAAAAATTTATCAACAACATGAAGAAAAACATGGTTTTCCGGAATGCTTGGTAGCATTATTTGTATGCAATGGGAATGGAAAATTGTCCATGGCTTGGCAAGGCCATTTTGCTAGGGTGATAAAAAATACCCAACAATTATGCTTGAAGTCGCTGTTTCTCAAGATTTATGGATCCGCATGCATTTTTGGGATGGCGGGGCAAATACGATATTAATGTTTTAGATAACTCTCCGTTATTCGACGACCTTCTTGCCGATAATGCCCCAAGAGCACCTTATATGGTCAACGGAACTAGGTATGAACAGGGGTATTACTTGTCGATGGAATTTATCCACAGTGGGCAACTTTCGTCAAATCATTCATGGCAACAACTGATGAAAAACATACGTGCTTTAAAAGGAGACAAGAAAGTGCCCGAAAGGATATTGAACGTGCTTTTGGTGTTCTTCAAGGCCGTTGGGGTATACTACAATAACCGCACGTCAATGGAAATTGCCACGATACGTAGAATCATGTATTGTTGCATTATTTTGCATAACATGCTTATAAAAGATCAAAATTTGCATTACATGACCGTGAACGAATCGTGGGTGGATCCGTCAAGAAATTTGAGGCAACGAAGATGGGTCGAAAGATGTGATACTCCGATCGTAAGGCAAAAGAAATACACGACCGACAAACGATACCCAACTCCAACGGGACCTTATGGAGCATGTTTGGTCAAGAATTTTGAACGACATGGACAACAACAAGAGAGCCACGATGATGAATAAGTATTTGATATGTTTTGTTTTTTTTCGTTGTTATTTCCTTTATGTTGTAACGCTTAATTTATGGTGTGTTTTTTTAATTTCGATGTATTTTTTTTGTTGACGATTTGAAAAGTGAAGTTTTTTTAGCCGATAGGTATGTTATATTTTTTTTCGGTTTTCGGGTTTGGCACACAGGTGTTGATCACTACGGTTGTGAGTTTTGTTTGTTTGTTTTACTTTTTTGAGGTAACCTGAATAAGTCTAATATAATCGGTTTTTAAGAAGTGAACTAATTACTATGTAGATGTGGTAATTTTTTTGGGCTAACTTTAACTTTAGCAGCCTTTTTTTTCTCTTTCATGGGCTTTGTGTAATCATGATGGGCTTTTTCTTTTGTAGGTTTTTTACTTTATAAAAGCTAATAAAAGTATGTTTAAGTAGGTTAGGTGTATTTTTCGTGATTGTGTATTCTCGATGGCCACTAAACCCAATATCGAAGAAATCATGGTCGCGGGCCGGTTCCGATGATCTCGCGAGCGCCTACAAGTTCCGCTTAGCGTTGAAGTGTGCGAGGACCGTAATTTTGTGGCTCGATGGAGCAGAGCGTAACCAATTGATTGGGAAACTCAGAACGCGAGCGAACGATCGCGAGACTCGCTTTTCGGGCCTTCTAATGAAAAAGTCGTCGCCGGTTCGAAGGGTCAGGTGGAGCTTAAACGTGTTGATCGCCGCACCGCCCTCGCTCTTAATGTTTTGATTGATGCTATTCGTGATGGTATAGCCGGAAGGAGAAGGTGTACTATTCATGGAGTCGAGGAAGGGGCCTGATGGTTAGTATACTTTTGGGGTAGTTTGTTTGGTGTTAGGTGTTTTTAGGTTAATGGTAATGTTGGTCTATCGTTAGTTAAGTTGTTGGTATAAATGTATTGGTATTGTATTAGGATGCTTAGCATATGTACAATCAATGGGTTTATGTAATCTCTAACGGGTTACAGTTTTGTTTTGTTGCTGATAGTGCACCCCTTGAGTTGAAGTACTTGTAAGTATGTTTTGTGAATGGGAAATCGTAATGTTTAACTTATGGTTGTTTTATGTAATTTTTTATTATGCTGTGACTGTGGTGTGATTGGTTTTTGAGTTTGTTTTCATAGAAGGTCTGTCCTGTCATGACATTACCAAAGGCGTGTCAAGGGCATCTGGGGTTATTACATCCCTTTGTTGATGTTGTAATTAAGGTTTTGGGCACTTACTTTAGATTGTGTATGTCAATGTTTCGATGAAGCACTTTGTTGGTTGTGGGATCCCTGAATGTTCTGTTTTATTTCTGTGAAGCATGTTTGTAGTATCAGTGAGTAGTTTAATTCGTGGTTACTCCTTCTTATGTTTGTGCTAATAGATACTTAAATATATGGTGGCCGTGTTTGAATTTTTCTGTTATCTTTCCGGTACAATTTATTTGCGACTCATTTTAGTTCACCCATTACTACCGATTTAATGTAAGTATATGGTGTAGAGTGTTTTCGCCGGTTCATTTAGACGTGACGCTTTTTTTTATTTGTTTTGCCATTTTGTTTTACCATTCTTATATACTTGTTATTGTTTGTATAATTAACTTTATAGTTTATAAGTTTTGAAATTTGGTATGGACGCCGCAGAAAATATTAGGATGAGTAAGCTAATTTGTATTATAGTATCTAAAAATTGTTGTGGCATTCAGATACCACAACGATAGATTTATATATATTTTTGCAACCACATAATACACGTGTTACAGAGTTTCCCAAAATGTGCGGTTGGCTATCTTGTACCGACAGTCATCTACTACATTTATGTACATATATATACTTGTTGTAGGTTATCGGTTTATAAGTACCCACAACATTCTAGAAACCGTTTTTACATCATTTATAGAGCCGTTATATAAAAGATTTTTCACCTGCTGAACTGGGCGTGCTTTGTTACCGGTTAACTGCTTTTGGCTTTTGGGTTCGCGCTTGTCTTCGCCCTCCGTAGTGGCCGGAAGAGTTGTTTTTGATAGTGGTTGTCGATAACGGTAGTGGTTCGATTTCTTTTCCGAGCGCCTGCTGATGACGGGGTGGAGTTAAGGTTTCGTGAGAGTTCTCGATAGGAAGTCGTTCTTCAACGGTCGCGCGGTTGAAGAGCCGCCTTCGCTTCAATTGCGGAGTAGTGCCGGTGCTCGCTTCGCGCGGGTCTAGAATTACTTTGGTAATCCTTACCGCCGCTCGTTCAAATGTACCTTGAAACGGTGCTTTGTATTCTCTAGGTCTCGATTATTGGAGGCGATGTAGGGTTTCTATCCGATATGTAATCGACCACTTCTATGCAAGGCGGTAAAGTGAATGGGCCTGTGGATCAAACAATCGATGACAACAGCCTCGTGGCGTCAGTAATAATGCTTCAAACAAGAATCGAAAGCATGCAAATAATTAACGGTATGAGTCGTTATGTTTGTAGGTGACAATTTGTATTTATAGATTGTGGAAAAGCGCCACGCACTGTAATTGGAACTCGTGTCATCTGCGGATTGTTGACAATGCCAATGAGGACGTTGGTCTTCGATATTTCGCTGCAGCACTTTGCATCCGCTCATGTACCATTCCGTATTTTCTTCTATCTTTGTTATGACGCCTTCAATGGTAAAACTTTCTTCTTGCTGTTTTATATATTTTTTCAGTACATCATTCAATTTTATAATGTATGGAGAAAGTGTGTAGATTACCATAACAATATTGGGACTTATTTGTAGAAGTTCTGCGATTGTCAATGGCGCTCTATGTTTGGTCACGCACTTGTTGTTGCTGTGTGGTTTGAAACGTTAGCGGCACAACTAGGCCGAGTAAGGCATTATATCTGCATATAAGGTTTGTCAGTGTATAGAGCAATATTTATAAATTCTTATCAGCGCTCAGGTATTATGGTTGTTGTACTTACACGGCACGTATGTGGTTTGCCTCTGGTATGTCTGGGTTGAGATAGTAGCTTGTCGCAGTACTTCCTGAAAGTTGCAAAGTTCCGGCAAAGTTTTTGACTATACAGAGCTCGGCAACTATTATGACCGGTCATTTAATTGCGTAGCAACATCCATTTCAAACTTGATAGCCATGTCGCTCCATAAACTTAACGTAATGTCGCTTTCCATCGATAAGAAAACGAAACATTTTCAATAACGTTATGTTAGTGTAATGGTTTTTTAAAGGCGAGAGTTAGTGTTTACTTGAGGTTCTGGATTTGTATGTTCTTCCGGAGTGTCCTATTCGTTGTTGGACTTCCAAATTCCTTGATTCTCGCTAACGCTTCAATAATGCCAATATAGTCTCGTACACGTATCCAAATGTTATGTTGGTTTTTTTTTTTTTTTTTTTTTTTTTTTGCGAGAATATATAAATTTTACCGCCGAATCGATTCGCGGTTGTTGGCTCGTGTCCCAAGCTCGCTAGGCAAAGAAAGTCAAAATAATGATTCGCGAACCCGCTATCCGGGATCTCAATAGGCAACGAAGCTTTCCGAAAAGGAGTGTTGTGTCGCTTTCTCAAGGTGCGTTGCCAACTCTCTCGTTGTCTTTGAGCCGAACTCAGAGATTCTATAGCATGAGTTCGCTTGCATACTTGATTGAAATTGTTGAATATCTCGATTTCCACATTTGCTCGCACGGCGCTCCCTCAGATTGGCAAACGTTATAGATATTATTAAGACCGTTGTATGTATTTTTATGATTTGGAATAGATTTGTATTACCTCTCGATCAAGTAGTATGAAGCATAAACCGTTGGAGCTGGGTCCGGGACATTTCTTGCAATCCATTTACGATAGACTTTGGCTTCTAGGGATTTAGTTGGATCAGTGGCTATTAAGTTGGCAATATTTGTAACGTCAGGGTTAACCATAGGAAGTTTCCCTTTATCCTTTGGATCAATAGGCGTTATCGGCTGAAGTGCAGCCGGGTGAGGTTCTACTGCCGCCATTTTGCCTTTATCCTGGGATTGTGTAGGAAACTCGTCTGTTACCGGATCCTTTTCATGACCTTCCTTTGACATTTGAAATTACCGTAACTGTTTAAGCGCTAACCTGCACATAGTTTTAAGAATTAGAAAGATTCATGTAGACTTTAGAAAGACGCCATGAAATTAGCAGAGCCGTTTCACATAAAGAGCACGCACGCTTATGCGCGCACGTGTTAGTCTATGTTATTGCTAATCAATTAATGCAGGTAGTATAGCACATACGTATTTTATATTATTGGAATACAACGGTAACTAATGAGTAAAGTGGTGTCACTGCAAGTTGTGATGGTATTTCTAACTACTTTCTAGATCGATAATATTATATTCGACACGCACGTGTTGTACGCTAACAAATAGTGGAAGAAAAGTTTTGAAAACCCGTCGCAAAGATTATTTGATTGAGGAAATCGTGTAGACTATATTTTTGTGGTATTAAAAGGCCTTCTCGGATGGTTTCCTACAACAACTTTTAGACCTCTAGTGATGTTGCTCTTGATAATGCCACATATAATTGCCCATGTCCGAATATCGGTTCCGCAGATATACGCCTATTTTTTCTAACGATCGCCTCTTGGCTTTTATTGATCGTCATCGCAGAACATAGCCCGACAGAAACCGTTGCATCAATATGAAGGGCATCTTTTCTTCTTTGACAGTTAATACAATCCTTGGAAGGAACACTTTTTCGCCAATTCTTGTGCCCGTAATGACTTTCCCTTCAACGACTCGTGTGAGAAGCTGAGTAACAATCATACGCTGCTCCATTACATAATCCTCCGCTTAGATTTAAATTTCGTAAAAGCATTACAGGACACCTTCTTTAAGCTCAAGTTTATGTGGCGGTATGCCCGAAAGTTCATTGAATTGAGGTACTGATAGGGTAAAGTAATTCGCTGCACCACCGCTCGTTACTAACCGGTACAATTCGCCGACACTCGATAGAACTTCGAACTTCCCGAACCCTCTCGAGCACGCGATCATTTATCAAGTCTCATTGTTTATTTTTGGGCAAACGATTGCCTTTTGTTGAAACGACATTGTCATTGGTGTTACCATCGATGGAGCATCGATATGAAGTCAATTAACCGCGACAGCCTTCTTCTTCATTTGAAGGGAAGCAGATCTTCCCGGATCCGCACCCACTTAGTATTTTGTGGTTCGCCTACGCCATATTCACCAACGCTACCATTACCTATATCCAATAACCACTGAAAAGTCTTCTATTTCCGTCTGTCTCGAATCGACATACACGGTCTCACGAAGACGATGTTCTCCGATAAGAAAACAATTTAAAATGTGGCCATAGATATGATTGCACTATCGGTCGCAATGATGACATCCTTAGAAGCACCTTTCTTAATGGGCGCGTTTGCCTAAAGTCCCCGCCCAATATTATTGACTTTCCACCAAATAAACGCACTGTGGGTATCAAAACGCCTCTAAGAGTTCTCGCCCACGGCTTCAAGCACTTTCTTTCATTCATTGGTGTCGTCCCATATTATTAATGTTGTCTGCTTCAAAGAACTCGCCCAATTGACTGCTTTTTCTTAATCGCACACCGACTCATCGGTTAGTCGGAGAGGTATTTTGAACCTTGAGTGCGCAGTCATCAAGGCAAGAACAATGATGCTATACCGACGAAGCGATCGCTAATACTATCTTGCCCCGCGCCAAGTGTAGTGATAATCGCTTTCCACGTAAACGCTTTCCCGCCCCCGCCCATATACGAACAACAACTCTTGTTTCGTGACGAATTGCGCGCATAATAGTATCAAATATACTCACCGCGCTTGATTCAATTGTGGAATAACCTCCTACTTTCCGCATCCATTTCGCACGATTATAATTTCTTTCTTCCATAATAGCCGATTATTAAAGATTCTAATCAGTCCCATGGTGGAACAGAAGGCCAAAATCTTTTAGCGATTTCCGCATGCGTAGCTAATAGCACTGCATCAGATAAAACTCCACCTTGTAGGTCCGGATCGCTCAAAATAAACGTCAGATACCCCAAAGTTCGATAATACTTTGGAATATCGTCCGACATTTGCGCCCAAAACATATGCCACAAAGCTAACGGGTTTGATACATCCGTAAACAATAGGATCCGTGAAAATAATGATCCGAGCCGTGAAGTCGCTATGTAATGTAAGATTCTCGCAATGCTACTATCCACCTCGGTCATCTTGTAATAAACCCATAGCCTCGCACGCACTGCTCGCGCTATATGTGTGTCCGCCGACGGCGCGAATTCTCGCGAACGATCTACAACCTTTTGATGACATAACAACATTCGTTGATAAAATAAATCGCCAGCTGCTGGATGCACGTACGTGAGCCTTCCAATGGCAGGCCTATTCAAATCTCGTCTAGGAGACCACACTTTATCGCTTTTAGACCACACAAACTCTGAAGGGAATTCCAAATATGTCAGATGTCTTCCGATCGGAAATGAATCATTAAACGCCAACCATTCCGTTAATGTCGTTTTCCTTGACCCCGGATTATTTAGAACAGACTGGATCGTTTGACGGCTTCGGAAAGCAACCGTCTGCATATCTTCTAAGTGTACTGCAAGAATCTGAACTGCCGGATCTCTACTATGTATATCGAATCCGAGAATCCTCCAGCACGCCTCATGAGGACCTATATACCTAGCATCAACAAAATTTTTTATCTCGTCAACCGGTCGTTGTATAGAGACATTTGACGTTGATGTCGTGGATAAAGTCTCGCCAGTCGGTAAGCGCGACGGGTTATCCGAGCGACAATCCGATCCGTGCCTTTAGAAATATATTTAAATAAGTACTTGATCAACATCGCCCAACCACAATACTCCACGCTTATATGTGCATAAACGCCATACACAAAGAGCGGTTATAGGAACAACATACGCGTTGTCCAGCCGCACCCCACGACGCACCTGATCAATATGAATATCTCTTCTCCGGTAATGTACGTACCCAGATTTATCAATGAATGTAGAAGTACAGTATTCTTTGGGAAAATATTTCTTGCAACCCGTTCTATTCTGCATACACGCAGCGTTAGGAAAAGCATCTCCACACGGGCCATGGACCATAAATTCGACACCACCTCGAATCCTTCGTGATCATCTTCGAGGATCCGAAATTTGCGCTAATATATCGATCGACCGCAGCGCCATAGCGCTAGTTGCGGGCCCGCCGATCCATAATAACATGTGACAATGGGGAAGTCCCTGCTCAAACTCGACAAAGTATAGCACCGCAAAAAAAATTAAGGAAGAATGGATGAGTTCCAAGGGAGCATTTGTTGATCGGTACAAATTTCATACCAATGATAAAAAAAGGTTGTGAGGATATACATATATTTAAGAAAGTATGAAATAGTCGCCTATATTATGTTGAAAACTCATTATATAAATGCCACATTACAAAGCGCTGTATGCGTACTGCGCTTATTGATCCGAAGAGCCTCCGCTCACGCACATACTTGATGAGGTCATGAATTTTACGCTCAAAATCCCGCCCACCACATCCGTCCGTCGGCAATGTTAGGTGACGATATGGTCTCATATAATCTTGTATTTCGCCAATGTATTGCATGTAAACGTAATAAAAACGAAGGATTCCCATACACACGACATATTGCTAAAGCATCAAGATAATGACTATACATGTACCTAGGACCACCAAAGGAAAGACGATGGCAAAATTATTCGAACCAACATCGTAACCATCAACGCCTCCTCCGTTAATCGCGTCAGATAGACTCGCCAAATAATCTCCCTTATATCTCGCTCGATGAGTACGCACATAATCCATCCTATTTTGTTCAATGTCAAGACGACGCTGTCACCACATATTGTCGAAACAATCTACCACCCTAGTTAAAATATTATAATAACCCACCCTATCATGCAACCGTACGCGCGAAAATGCTTTCATAGACATCTTTTTCCTCTTCGAGTGGAAATGCTTTCCACATTTAAATATCTAAGGCCAGCAGATACCCATGCTCACCATAGACAAAAGCAAGTGAAACCGAGCCGACATATAGGTTGCATGTAGCTTATTGATACGCTGTGGTTCACCACCACGAGTCTCAATGATTACGCCAAAATCGCCTTCGGCCTCCGTGAGTATCATCAAATACAATAGCACCTATGTCGTCATGGTTGGAACATCATATCGCGAACCTTTGGCAACACCGTAAAGTCTAACTTTAAATTCGGGATTGATTTTGTTGCGCTTGTCCTTGCGGTTCGAACAATCAGATCAAGGCGTTATTTTCGCCTAGGAAACTAATCAACGCCGCACAATATCTCGACGGAGGTTTGTGTACGAACTATTATTGAAATGAGCCAATCATAGCCACTTCGCTGACCGTGTCGATATGTACAAACAGAGAAATCTTGGATCTTTTCCACGCCAGACAAAGTCGACCAATTGTGTGATATATCCGCCGAGATTTTGAACACGTATGGCCCCTCCCATTATTAATAGACTCATCAACGGTGGCACCGAATGAGGTCATTGCAAACATTTGGTTGTATGCTCGATATTTTCTAGAAAATGAATATCCGAATATAGATCATTAATGATCGCGGATAATCACGCGATGTAAATAATTTGACTCTTCCTTGAAGACAACAAACATTATAAAGAGGTCCCAAGTGAGAGTCGAATAGCTCACTTTTTCTTCCGCCAAAATTTTGCTTGACAATAACGGCAAACACAATCACATTGACCAAATCTCCGATACTCTTTCTACGGTCCCGAACAAAAATGCAAGAAACTTGTATGAGAAAGAAATGGTTGCGTACAACGGGTAACAATAGGAAAAAATATTGTTGTCAATAATTGACGTGATGAAAGTATTAGTAAATAATAACGAATGTATGACTAACCTGTACCAAAAACTGAATGCATGCTTGAGGTAGCATATTGAGACCCAATAGTTGGTGTTGCAAAACCGCGATCCTGACTACCTACAAAACCAAAAACAACATAGGGGTAGCTTATATAGTGTCCCATTTTTTTTATTAAAGGCAACACAAAACTGAAAAAGGAATTACATTGTTCAACAGAAGGCTCTGTATTCCCAGGTATATCTCCACCATACGAAGATGTATATGCATTTACGGGCGGTGGATCTGCAGTTCAGAAAAAACACAGTTTTACTAACGACATTAACAACTTATCTGATTGTGTCATAAAAAATAATGAAAACAACACGCGAACATACCTTTAGATAACGATCGTGGAGCAAAAACACGCCACCGCTTGGAAATCCAAATATATCGCATCTTTAGACGAATTGTAAAATTGGAAACATAATTCTATTAATGTACATGTAAACACTTTTGAAACATAAGAAAACAATTGATGATATAGTAATGGGACCGCAACTCCAAAATCTTTTGTCCGCGTATCCGCAATCGATCGAGGAACATCAAGTCTAAATCATTGTTTGATAAACCATCGCCACCATCACGCCCGCAAATGTTAATGATCTTGGCAATCACCGTATTGACGGACATCACAAAATTAAGATGCAACGGACCTCGAAAATATCCTGTAATATTGAAGACCAATGGGCGTTACAGGTTACAGACGAATGTAAAACAAATGGTAAACCAAAAAAATACGTAAGGACACTACCTGTGACGTCAGATCCTTTTAACCAATCCTTTTCAGCGACACTCGAATTGGTGGACACCTTTACAACATCATCCGAAGGTTTAGCCAAAGTAACCGGGGGAGGGACACCATAAGTTTCTCGACACCACCGACAAGAAACGATTCGCCACATTTACACCAACGATGGTCGAGCGAAAACCATCGAACCGCTGTTTGGTAATTTTTTTCGATTTTGTTCGTTCGGTTCTCCATAGCCTGATTAGCTGGAAACCCCACCGACGCAGGAATTGGTACGCCAACCATGGGAATGAAAGCCTCCATTGGTGCCGCTTTCCCTTTACACGACGCATGGTGTTAACATCCATATCGCGATGAATTTCCGAATCAAATTTCCTCTTCGAGTCGCTATTGATACACGGTCATTGCATCATCGCCTAACAAGATCGCCAACACTAACATGACCAACAAATTCATGGTTTTTGTGAAACTCAAGTGATTGAAACTGTATATCACCACTTCTGCAAGGCTCAATTGTAGGATCAACGGATACGAAAATATCAGCCAAAGAATTGTTAGTAGCTACTTGCCGGTCATGAAATACATGGCTAACGCTTACATTACCCACATGCATTGCGTCACGACTTTCGATACTACCTTTGGAACGCTTATTTATAGGAACAAGAAGTCCTAAAACATCATCAAGAACGCTTAAGGCCCGCTGTCGGGCATCTAATACACCACCAGATGATAAAACAACGATCACGACCCGTTTCATGGGCATGTAATACATCACCAACCTCTACATCACCCCCATACATAACACCACTACTTGGGTGTTACCTTCCACAACCATCGACCCATCTGACGTCAAATCATTGGTCGCTACATCTACAACATTAAGTTTTTTGCATGCCCTAGTTTTTTTCTTCATATTTTGTAAACTTTAAGGATAGATAAAATTAGAATACACATAACCAATACATGGACAGTAAAAATTGTATTCCACAACTTTTGGAACGAATTTAAACACATTCATGCAAAAACAACAACGTCAGCAAACATATAACAACCTAAAAAAAAAACGGAAACGGTTAAGGACCTTTCAACCACAAGAAACTCACCTAAGAACTCCAAGTAGTTGATGCGATCTACACAAAGAATACAAAGGATCGATCCGTAAAGCTTGTAATGATACCGCAAAAGTAACAGATGGCATGAAGATAATAAACCGCATATATGAGTCACTAAGATATCACCAAATTCGATGGTGGGCTAAAACGTGATGGCTATGCCTCAACAAACCAAGTAACACATAGAGAAAGTCCCATTATCAAAACGTAAGCACGGTTCTTGTGGTATGAAAATAAAAATACACGATTATACTTATAACAACGACAAATGTAATTTTTGTTTAGAGTTTAATAAGGATATGCGGAAAAACATTTTTTAAAATTTTATACTTTAATTTCATTAACGGTTATTATGTGCTATTAAACTCGTATATTGTAAACAACATGATATCAATAGTTAAATTTAAACACCATCATCAACCTCATTAACAAAGTCAAATATTTCATTAAACAAAAATCTTAATCGATATCAAGGTTGCAAAAATTGCGAATTGATAGTCGGGCGGTCGAGTCCCTTGTAGCTTGTAATCAGTCAAGGCGTGATTAATCAGATTGGTATTTTCGGCATGTTTTGGGTTTTTCTAGCAAGATTTTCTAAAAAAAAATCTTGTAATAAATATGAACAACGACTATACATGATTAAAACTAGTTTACAACGAGTTTTAGGTCTTTCCGACAAGATTTGCAAGTTTCCGACAAGTTTGACCACCGTTGACAGTCGTTAACCGGCGTTTACCACGGTTGATCGATTTACACAAATCGAAAAGATTGGTGGTCCAGTAGCGCATAAGCGTCGATTAATCGCCCTTGCAGTCCTTTTTTACAACGCTGGTCGATATTACTACATAATAAATAGTATGTAAAAACCCATGAATAATTACGGATTGTACTTGTATCACGATTACACAACATTAAACACAGAAAGATTTTTATATATCTAAATACTAAACTAAAATTTTAAAATAAATATGATTCATTTGTAAACTATGTGCGTGCAAGAGACTTATAAATAGTTATACACTTACTTAGATAGAATCATTTGGCAGTCTTCATTGTGCAAATTTGTCGAACCCTGATCAAAAGCAAGGCATTGGAGCATGCTATAGAAGATCGAGAAGCGCTTTGCCTTTTGATTCATTTCAAACGCTAATAATATCTTTACGTGTGCATTTTCTCGTTAATCCTTAACCTAGACCGGATAATCAATGAGTTAACGAGGGCCAAAATTGAAAATGAAAAGAGATTGTAAGTAGCAAGGTTGCCAGGATCGGGATCCTACCTAGGATCGTTTTCAGTTTTGCAAGATCGTAATCGTAGGATCGGATCGGGATCGTAAGATCCTACGAAAATGTATATATTTTTGTATATGGTTGTAGTTTGATATTTCTATATAATATTTCATATGATAAACGAATCTAAATTGATGATAAAAGAAAAACTTATATGTCCAAGTACTAGTAGTAGAATATTAGATATATATTGCAACGCATACTTGCACAAAGTTACTACATACGTGCACGGTGCACCTACTTCTTGTTTTAATGTTTTTTTATTATAGATTTTTCGTGATAACATTTATTTAAAAAGATAATTTTAATTTATTAGCATGTGATTCTGTAACTTTTTTGTTACAATATATAGATTAATGCAAAAAGATAAAAGGACTATATCTGAAAATGAAACGACATAATTTATAATAGAGGCAACACAATTTTCTTTCTTGATGACCAAATAAATTAAATTAGAATATTCATGCTTTTATATGTAACATAAAATAAAATATGAACAAAATTGGGTAAACTATGTAGATAGTTTACTTCAAAAAAAGCTTCTGACATTTTACAAAGCACGAAATCGTTTTCATAATAAACCAAAATAGACACATCTAAACTATTTCTAAATAGTCCATAAAAACATAATGATTTTACACTCATTAATCTCGCAAGAGACGATTAATTAACAACACCAAAATAATATTTTTTTTGAAAAATTATTAGTCATTGGGCTTTAAGACATGAGCTTATACTTAATAAGTTAATATAAAAATAAATAAATAATAATAATAATAATAATAATAATAATAATAATAATAATAATAATAATAATAATAATAATAATAATAATAATAATAGGCGGTCCTATACGATCCGATCCGATCTTACGATCCTATAGGCGATCCCACGATCCCTTTGTGATCTTACCGGATTACGATCTTGTTAAGATCCCGATCGTTTTGTGTGTGGATCGATCGTGCGATCCTACGAAAGGTGATCGCGAATGGGGACGATAGAGAATATGCTTTGGAACACGATGACTTTAGAATAGCGATGAGCAGATCGCATGCGGTCCCGTCTTGATCTCGTCATCAATTAGTGATATCAATTTTTTCGGGCATAAATTAGTGGTATCGGTGCCGCATCGAATGGGATTCGGATAGTGGTACCCAGATCGGCATCGCATCGGAAAATCGTTTTTCTTTTTTTAGAATTTTCCGATTTAGTCACAATTAAAATGCATCAATTAGTGGTCGATTTTTTCACGCTTATTTCGTAGTCACGATCTGCACTGGTATATCAAAATCGATCGGCATGCAATATGGTTCGGTTCGATTTCGAGATCCGGGTTGAAATGCTCATCCCATACTTTAGAACCCCTTTCCACTAACAATATCTAACAATCTACTGTAACATATTAGTAAATTGTATATATTATCACGCGCATAGCGATCTCACATTCACATGCAATGTGAGTAATAAATAAATAAAAAATAGCTCACTAAAAATAAGGTGCAAGTTACCTTGATGGCAAAAGAATGAATGTACCAATCTATTGGTCACAAGTTCAAGTCTTCCTGGAAACTATACTCTTTTTTCCCCCTTAACATAAGGAAAAGATGTGCATCACTTTCATCGCAAAGTATTCACTTTTGTTTACTAAAAGCAAAGATTTTAAATAAAGCCTTTCAATTATGCATTAATAGTTTAATTTTCATATAAAGTTCTTTAGAGTGCTTGCATCGATAATAAAATGAAATATTCGATTACTTTCTGTCGGTGTGCCCAGAAGCCTGGCCGTGGTCAATGAGCCTATTTCCGATTTCTTTAACAATTTCATGAAAAGCAAGCATAACAATTAACAAGCTCTACCTTAAAATGTCCCTGGACAGACGACCCTCAACACAAACATAGTATCATTTCTATCATAGATAAGAAACTGTGTAACATTACAATAATTAACTTGCTTGTTGCACATTAAATTGCAGCTAAAAGCACTAGCAACTAAGCAAAGGTGTTCAATACTCGTATAAATAACTCTTTATGTAACAAAATATAAATAAGTCCTAACCTTGTAAGCACAGTACTGATCTGTCTCTTGGTCTTTTGTATGTTTTTATTGTATGCACTTCACGTATAGACATAACCAATCAAATAAATTATATTGTCATTCACTTAAGCAACACACCTTTTTTTTATTCGAGAGATGTCACTATTTCATCATACCATATGTGTTTTTATTTGGTTTTATGGAGAATTTAGTTAAGAAAACAAAATTTTCAAATCTATTTGCTGAAAACATGTTTATTTGTTAAATTCTTGATATGGGGCTATACATAAACACATTTGAAAGACCCGTTAGACGCTATTTCTAATATGTAAGTATGTAACCCTTTGTTTCTCTTGTTTTTGTCTAGCTTCTTGCTAGTTTTTTAATAAAATTTCGCCGTTCAAAAAAATATATATATGGAATCATACGCCAGTCGTTACTACTCGTATGTGTTTATATCATGGAGAAGCGGTTTTATCTTTTGACGAAGAAGCTCTAACTCAGAAAACATTTATAAAGGTGTGGTTTGCTTTAACCCTTTATCGACACTCGCCATTTGAACCACTTGACGATATGGCCAAAATGGAAGAAGGCAAAGGCGAAAGAGATTGTAAGAACTAAGAAGTGTATGCATGTTTTAATGGGGATAACAGATTATATTTGGAACACAATACAATTTGACATTAGAACCCGGCCACTGTATCAAACATTTTTCTGACTCACAAAAATATAAAACATGCACAAGGATTTCACATTCACATTCATTATAAATAAAAATGGTAAGCATTAAAGAGATGATGGAAGTTAGTGTGATGGCTTAGAATGAGTCAACTAACCTATAGGTCACAAGTTCAAGTCCTCACAGCAAAAGGTGTACATCAACCAGCTCTATCTTTGTGGTGCGGCTCTATCCTTTTAAAGGACTAAAGCAAAGATTTTAAAATAAGGCATTTCGTATCAATAATTCATTTTATTCTATCAAAATTTTTAGGTACATTTTTTTACATTTGATCGTATCTATAATAAATAGATCATATTCGATGGCTTGTAACTCAGCTCTAATTAAAAAAAAAAAAAAACCATTTATAAAGGTGCATCTTTTCATAAATCCTTCATCGACACTTGACAATTGAGCCACTTGACGAGGGTTCAAAATGGAAGAAGAAGGCAAAAGAGGTTGTGAAATATATACATGTTTTTATAGGGACAAAAGAAAATATGTATACTTGGAACACAACGAAATTTGACTCTAGAACCCATTTCACATTCTATGTCTAGCATTCTGGTAACTTAGAGGGCACGGTGAGGTGTGTTTAACACGCCATTGGTCTTTCAAAACCAATAACACGCCATTGCTTTACCGTTCCTTTAGCCATCCGCAAGCCAATGGTCACTCAAATGGTTTTCACCATTGCAATAGCTTACGCCATTTGCTCCTTTTTTTTTTTTTTTTGTGTTGTGAGTGAGTGGGTATATTTTGTGGACCAAAGGGGCCGATAACGTGTTATTGGTGTGTTATGAAGGAGGGTATTTAGTTATTGGTGTGTTATTGGGAGGGATGATATGGCGGGGTGGCATCTACCAATAACGTGTTAAAGGATTTCACCTCACCTAGCACTCTTATAAAAATTAAAGATGTATGGCGATTGCAATTCCACATTCAGACACATACATAATAAATAAATAAATATGGCATACTATATGGAGGTTTGAAGTTGCTGTGATGGAAAAGAATGAATGTACCAACCTATAGGTCACAACTCACAAGTTCAAGTCATCACAATGATCTTTCAGTCCTTTTTTTACACAACAAAAAGATGTGCATCACTCCTGTTTTAAGGTGTCTCAAACCTTCTAGAAAACTAAAGCAAAGATTTTAAATAAGGCGCATGGCCTTTTGATCACGTATAGAAAAATCAATCAAATAAATTAAATAGTCATTACTTAAGCAACACATTTTTTTATTTTCTTTGATGTCACTATTTCATCATACTACAGTATATGTGTTTTTATTTGGTTTTATGGAGAATTTATTTAAGAAAACAAAAATCCAAATCTATTTGTTGAAAACATGTGTATTTGTTAAATTCTTGATATTGGCCTATACATAAACACATTTGCACAAGGAGATAGATTAATATGGAATCATATGGCAGTCGTATTGGACAATACTATACAAGATCGAGAAGTAGTTTTACCTTGTGACTAAGCTCTAACTTAGAAAACATTTCTAAAGGTGTGGTTTGGGTTAACCCTTTATCGACACTCGCCATTTGAACCACTTGACGATAGGGCCAACCATGGAAGAAGACGAAGGCAAAAGAGATTGCAAGAAGTGTATACATGCTTTAATGGGGAAAATAGATAATATACTTGAACACAATGAAATTTGACTTAGAACCCATATTCTATATCTAACATTTTTGTAAGGAATTTCACATTCACGTCTCTAATAAATGTATAAAAATGGCATACTAAACAGGTGTTGAAAGTTGGTGTGATGGCAAAGAACGAGTCTACCAACTTATAGGTCCCAAGTTCAAGTCCTCGCATAAACCTTGACCCTTTTTACACAACGAAAAGATTTTCGATATACATCAACCTGCTTTATCTTTGTGGTGCGGTTCAATCCTTTTAAGTTTTAAAGAACTAAAGCAAAGATTTTAAATAAAGCCATTTGTATGAATAGTTCAATTTATCAAAATTTTAGGTACATTTTTTACATTTGATCGAAGCTATATTAAACAGAAATATCCAATGGCTTTCAATCTGTTATCATTTTTCTTTTATGATAAGATATAACATTACATTAAAGTCAAGTTTCTGTTAAATTGGTTACCAATTTGTGTATTACTTGATAATTAAAGGAGTCTATACGAGCATATATATAATAAAAACAAATGAAAAGAAGCCTTAACTTGCTAGACGGGTTAAATGGGACTAAATAGCGGGCTTTTATTAACTAACGATTAGCACATTGATAATTAGAGTGAATGAATGAATTTCATTATCAAACATAGTACGGTACATAATATAGATTACGAGTAGAGTTATTTTACATACCAAACTTTTCTTACATATTAAGGGACTCATCTCCACCATCCATCTAAAAATAAATAAATACCGAGATTAAAAGCGTTTTATTATTTCACATATTTTTATAATTTAAATATCTCTTAAACCGTTAATCGTTAAGTGAAAATATTTATCTATCATGACGAAGACGTTTAATTATCTTTCTAGACGGACACTTTAATATCTTTCGAAAAAAGAAAAAAATTCGTTTTTCACGTTTTTCGTTTTTTTTTTTTTTTCGTTCTTTGAAATTTCGTGAAGAAAATCATATATGATAAAACACTAAATTGAATATCACACGTGATATTAGTGTTAAATCATATATGATATAATATCATATGTGATATTACACTAATATCACATGTGATATTACATATCATATACGATATTACACTAATATCACATGTGATATTCAAATTAGTGTTTTATCGTATATGATTTTTAACGCAAAATTCAAGAACGTAAAAAAAAAAAACTTAAAAAAAAAAACGTGAAAATACGAAAAAATTATTTTTGTCGAAAGATATCAAAGTCTTATCATAAGAAGATAATTAAATCTTCGTCGCGATATATTTTTTTTCGCAACGATTAACGATTGAAAGATATTAATATTTGAAAAAAATGATTAAAATAGGTTTTTAAATTGTTGGGATTAATCTCATCCATTAGATCAAATAAAAATGAAGGGTGAAGATTGATCAATTGGTATGTAAATAATCTTTTGTCCTCAAATGATCTTAAATCTTAGATTACAATGATAATTCTAAAAGCGGGTTTGGGCCCAACAGACAAATATGTCGATTGATATGTTTCTTGCTCTTATTTATGTTTTTATGATACACACGTCATATTTATAAATGGCTTAGCTTCTCGCTGTTATGAGTCGGACTTCTTGAACCAAATAGCTTTGTGTGTCCTTTTATTTGGTTTTCTGCTAAAGGAGATCGATTAAGATGACTCATTTGCTTGACGACGGTAGGTCATTTGCAGCTACGAGCACAGTACTTTAATATAGCATACGGAGAAAGACACCTTATTACATCATACACATATGTAGATAGAATCATTTGGCAATCTTCATTGCTCAAATGTCACGATAACTGATCAAACGCAATGCTTTTTGACATAGCTCAAACTTTAAAAACACATCTACGTGTGCATTTTCTCGTTAATCCTTTAACCGAGGCTCGACAAATGAGCCACTTGACGAGGGGCCAAAAATGGAAGAAGAAGGCAACAGAGATTGTAAGAAGTTTATAATTGTTTTAATGGGGACTTATTAAAATATAAACATCTCTAGTGATTTCACATACACATACATGATAAATAGATATAACTGACATTATAAGCCAAGGTTAAAGGTTACACCAACGGTAAAGATTGACCTTTCTATTCTATTGGTTAGAAGTTGGAGTCTTTAGTGTAACACTTAACCCTTTTTTCTTTTTTTTCTTTTTTTTGAACTCTAGGAAAAGGTTTGTAGTATCAACCTACTCTATTTTGAGGTGCGCCTGAACCACTTATAAATAACCTAAAGCAAGATATTGAGCCGTTTGTTTAAAATTTTGGTTAAAATTTTGATAGTGAAACAAACTATGATAGGATACTCATTGATCCATAATCATGTATATAGGTGACTTTTGCTATCCGTTCTTGTGGGCTTCATAACTTTTTAATTTCCAACTCATAATTTTTACAAAATGATGATGGTGATGTTCGACATAATGATAGTCAATCTAAACCAAATTCAACAAACCAAACATTGTTATTGCATTAAGAGTAAAGTCCAAAATACATCTTTGTGGTTTGTTTTGTGTCTCGCTTTACATTGATTATGTATCAATAGTTTGTTTTTCTATCTAACCTCTAGGTGCAACTAAATGTTCGATTGTAGCTATATTGAAATGAAATTTTACAATTTGTTATCATTTTTACGAGGATTTTTTAGCCGCACTCAGTTGTTGAGCGCAAGGCTTGGCTTCTCGTTATTACCAGTCGAAATACTAGAACCAAATAGCATTATGAGACATTTTGATAACTATACCAATATGTGTGCTTCTATGGTTTTCTGGAACATTTGTTGAGTTTGGTTTATAAACACACAAATGCACAAGGAGATCGATAAGGTCATTATTACGTTATACATATATCAATATATGTAGATAGAATTATTTGACAGTCTTCATTGCTCAAATGTGTAAAGCAAGGCATTGGACCACGCTATAGGAGATCGAGAAGCGGTTTTGCCTTGTAACTCAACTCAAATTTAAAAAACATTTCAAAAGGTGCATCTTTTTGTAAATCCTTCATCGATACTTGACGAGGGTTAAATAGGGAAGAAAAAGGCAAAAGAGATTATGAAATGTATACATGATTTTATGGGGACAAAAGACGATATATATATACTCGGAACACAACCAAATTTGACTCTAGAACCCATTTCTAGCATTCTCTGGTAACTTATAAAAGTTTAAGGGCTCGTTTGGTTTGTTACGGGAATTATATAATGGTTTCGATTTGAAATGAGGTAGAATGATAATGGGTATGAAAAAAGTGTATCATTACGATTGTTTATGTTTGGTTGATAAAATATGGTATGAAAAAGTAGATAGATATTTTAATTTTGTAGTGGAAAAAAGAGGGTCCATCGAATGGATTTCATAAACACCAAATTGGTGTGTAATGAATCTATAACTACGATATACCCATTTCATTCTGGGTACAAAACAAAACAAAATAAACATTGACTATGACTTTGAAAGTCATAAATTCCCATTCCCATTAACGCAAACCAAACGCCCTAAAACTGTTTAGCGATTCCACATTAAGAAAGATACATAATAAATAAATAAATTTGGCATACTAAAGATAGGATGGAAGTTACCTTGATGGCAAAGGGTGAATGTACCAACCTATGGCAAAAGTTCAATATAGATCTCAATTTACCATGTCCAATGAACCAATAATAGTCATTCATTTTTTTATTACGATAAATTTCACCCTTTTAAAAAATTAAATATCTCGACAAACCGTTAATCATTACGCGATAAAAATTATACCATCGCGACGAAATTAAATTATCTTTCATAGATATGCACTATTATATATATTTTAACCACTTTTTTCAAAATTTCGGTCAACAAAAATCGATATGATTTGTGATAATCATATATGATTCGATTTTCTGAATCATATATGATTTTGAGAATCATATATGATTCGTAAAAATCATATATGATTCATAAAAATCGAATCATACATGATTTTGAAAATCATATATGATTCGTAAAATCATATATGATTCGTAAAAATCATATATGATTTTTTCGGACGAATTTTGGAAAAAATGTTTGTCGAAAATATATAAAGTGCATATCTATGAAAGATAATTTAATCTCGTCGCGATGAATATTTTATAGTTTGAAAATTTATCGTTTGTAAGATATGTTGTTTTAAAAATGTAAAAAATGATTTTTATTAATTTAAATAAAAAATGAGAATTTATAATTAGTTAATTTGTCGCCTAAGCGAATATGAATTTTATATTGATCTCAACTCACCAACCTATAGGTCATAAGTTCAAGTCATACGGGTACACTTTCATTCTTTTTTCTTACATAACAAAAAAAGGTGTGTATCACCTGCTGTTTTAAGGTGTCTCAAAAAAACTAAAGCAAAGATTTTAAATAAGGCGTAAGGCCTTTTGATCACGTATCACTCCTTAGAAGTTTGTTTTTTATATCAAATTTCACGTGCAAATCAATCAATGTTGATTGAATCAATATTGAAGAAAAAAAAAAAGAAAAAAGAAAGAAAAAAAAGTTCGATGACCTCCAACATGTTAGATATTGCATTGCACTAATGACCTACTTGTTGCACTTTTAAATGCTAAAACCACTAGCAATGGTTCTCCAATACTCATAGTAATAACTCTACTCTTTATTCATTTTCTGTAACAAAATATAATCAAGTCAAAACGTTATTAGCACATTGATATGTTTCTTGGTCTTTTGTATGTTTTTTAGCGTATGCGCATCATATTTATAAATGGCTTATGTTGGAATTATATAACATGACTAATCATAAATATAAGCGATAAACATTAAAGTAAGTGCGGGCGTATAAGAACATATAATGAATAATTAATTAACTAAAGAATAAAGTATCGTCACTTTCTTGATTCTAGCCGACAAGAATCAAATCCATAAAACTATGATTAGGATGAACCCTAATTAGGGTTTATAGGATTATAAAATTACCCTTCTGCTTTATAATTCAATCTAAGATACAATCAATAGTGTGATTGTACCACGTTCTTGTCTGTAACGTCTTATAACAAATTAAAGTAATGCTAGTTTTAATTAAACAAAATAACTTTGTTTTGGAAAAGTTATGAATCGACTCCCAAGAGTGGTAGTCGAATCGGTTTTAAGCAAACACACACAAAAATATTTAGGTTTTAGCTTAATGAGTACAAGATATGCAAACACAAGACCCCAACCAGATATATACTCATCTAAACTTGGAGAACAAGTTTGAGTTTGGGTTGGGTTGGGATAACCCCCTAGCCGATCGGTTATGTAATCCCAAGGGGTATTCCGGAACCTTCCAAATATTAATTTGCATTCTAGTCCTTTCCAATTACATTTAACGACCGTTAGTCCACTACAACTAATTACTTAACGTCCGTTATGTTATTTCGTTTAATTAATAAATAAATATAACTATTACATTTAATTATTAACTTTAATTCTCATACGCAAAGTGTGCAATCCGTGGTCTCGAGTTCGATCCTAACACACGTCTATTAATTTATTGTCCATTAAACCAACGGCTCCCACTTGACAAATCTTAATAGAGTGATCACATCGGTTAGCGTCTAGCAACACTTGATGCCTCTAGTACAACTCGAGCAAGGCTCTGGAAAACCTTTTAATGATTTCTCATTATTATTATCCTTTGTTTCTATTATCATGTTAAATAAAGATATGGAATTAAGTCATTCTTTATTCAACCATTCTGTTTCTCGTTATAAGTAATTGAGCAAGATTACCAAATCTTCTAAACATATTCGGGAGATCTTGGTCATGGCCATACAAACATCTTGTCAACCTACGAGGCCCAAAGAATATTAAACTCAAAAATAAATTTGAATGAACAAATTTTATCTTGACTACAAGAATAACCCATGAACTTTGTAACACTTGAGAAACAACCCTTATGACTACCGATTCACGATAGCGTTAAGTTGTTCCACGAAGCACTACATTCATGACACTTATCCGGTATCTCAAGTCGAGGATAACTATTCATAATTTACTTAACAATAATATCCATAAAGTAAATTATGTAGTTGGGATAAGTCCTATATTCAATTCATTGAATATCATCTGAAATTGGTATGCATTCTCATCAATATACTTTCAAGTATATTCTACCACATCTCTCAGATTTGTCTTAGTTTAATGATACTCCCATATCATTAATTGACAACGGACGATTTAGAATAAATAAATTTATTCACGGATTAAACATGCAAATATAGGATACAATATATTATAAAATCAAACATACCAAGTACTTGATTTATTATAACAATTGTTTAACATCCTTTATCCAAATAATAAATAGATCAATACATGAAAATTCCAGTTGATGAATTATGCCTCAAGTAATGACAATCATACTTGTTGACAAAGCATAAATCAACCAACTTGATCTATCGTAATTTTGAGAATACTTATTCCAAGAATTCAATTAGTGAAGTTCTTGTATATGTGCATTCACCAATCCACATAATAATTCATAAAGTGTGTGACATCCTCTATCACCAATTTTATGAAAATTTAAACTTTCAAACATTTCAAAGTTTAAAGTATTCTTATTCTTTTAATGTATAATGCAACTGTGCTTTTAGAGCACAACTAGTTCTTATGGCCATTAACAAGGATGAAATTCTACCATGACTAGTATTGAGTGTCATCTTAATTAAACCAGCATCATTGTATACAAACAACAATATGCTTATAAAAACTCCGTAAACATTAATATCTTATTGTGTAATGTTTGATGCTTTCCAAACTTTCAAGTTTGAAGCTGATGACAATTTGCACAACATTTGACATATTGTTCATCCATAGAATCTAGGAGCAATTCCAGGCTGAGGATGTAATTCTTTTAGAATATTCATTACACAAGTTATCTAATAACTTTTAATTAGATATCAATGTTGTCAAATCATCTATCATTCAAGAATGATACAACAATTTGAATATACTACATGATGTACATGATGAATCTACATGTCAAACTTAGATTTCATTCATGTTCTATCTTGTCAAAAGATATTTATCCATTTCTCAAACGATATATCATGTTTTATTAGAATCATTTATTTTACTGCACATGTTTATTAATAATAAACATATATTCTAAGGTTGTACGTTTTAATTCTTAAATCTTACAAGTGAAGTTTCATTACAATCTAAGACTTAACATTTAGCTTACAAGGAATGTTACTTCCCATATGTTATACAACATATAAGATTTAAAGCCTTAACATAATACTCCCACTAGCTTTCAGGAATACTTAAAATTTACCTTATTTCAATTATAAATCAAAACTAGGATTTAATAATTAAACATAAGAATAATTTTATAGATGCATGCATTCATTCATTCATGAATTATTGCACTTTGTACACTTCCAAAGATTAAATGAATCCAAAAACCTTTCAATTACTTACCGTCCTCGCTCAAGTAATTTTCTAAGAAAGAGTTTTGATATTTCATTGTCATATTTCATATTAATGAAAACAAGTATGACCAGTATCATCTTTATATATTTAATGTGTCTAGAAAAGAATATTCAATCATAATTAATTGCTTAAGTATGATTAATAATCTTGTCATAAAACATGCATTTAAATATGTGTACAATATTGTCCATATGATTTCTACATAGAAATTCAAACCACTAGGGTTTTTCATCACTTTGAAGAAACTCATTTTCATTCTCTAGTCTAACTATTAAGATAAACCAAAATTTCAAAATTGATTATCTTTATGGACAGCATCTTTAACATTCATAGTATGAGTAATTTACCCAATTCAATATTTGGTAATCCATCATAATGATTATCAGGTTTACTATAATCCTGTTACTCATGTTCTTCTCAGCATCTAAATCAAATATCTGAGATATCCTTGCAGATCTATGATTGAAAATTCCATCATCATGAGGTCTATCATTTACATGTCTAACATCGTCATGATATTTACTAGTGTGTTTTAGAAGATTATGTATCTTGTAATTTTATCTTTCAAGATAAAAAAAACTCCCACTTGCCTTTTGTAATATATATAGACTATCTATATATACTTAGCAATTATAGCAAAACTACATGGTTCTATTTTTGGGACATTATAAACACACATTGATAATTCTTGACTTTAGTTTGTTAATAACCTATTCATAAGTAGTTTAACAAATTCAGAATCTTCAATTTTAAAACTTAATGTGATTCATCACATTCCATAATAAAATGGTGTTTTATTAATCTTCTAGGTTGGAGTCATATTGAGTATATTCAATCCATACTCAATTTTCTAACCTTGTTACTTTTTAAGAAAGAAGTTATGACTATCTTGAATCAAACAAATCAAATAGAGTTTGATTCTCCTAACTGAACATACCATCAACTTGTAGTATTCATTAGAATTAATATTGTAAGACAATCTAACAATATATAAGATAAACATATTCCTTTTGGCTTACCTATTTACCAACTAAGTCAACTTAATGGTATAATAGACTTTCCAAGCCAATTGCATGCTTTATAACACAAGTACTTTTTGACCAAGTCACTTCATATCTATGTCTCATCAAGGAACATAAAATGTTAGAATCCCATTTTACGTTATAAATCATTGATCACCTCAATGACTTCTTGTATATGTCTTAATCAAAAAACATAACAAGTTAATGTCTTACTTTATTATAAGTCTTAAAAGACTTTATGTTTATGTATTTACAATGAATCATAAACATGTTTAACTAAAGTAATTATGAACACAACTTTTGGTTTCAATAGTAATTTCAAGTTAATTTATTTTACTTCACAATAATGTAGGACTACATTATTTTTCATTTATGTCATTCAAAAATACATAAATAAACAAATTGAAGTAGTATTAGATTACTTCATTTATTTATGTCATTCTAGTAATACATAAATATTTAATTTGAAGTAGTCTTATATATCATTTTGACACATGTTCTAAATACTTGTCTAATTTAGAAACTGCAAATATGTCCATGCAAGGTCTGACTTCACATAGAGATTTACTTTGTTGTTACAATCTCGCCAAGTTCTGACATGACGTAAATTGTAACACCAAGTGTTTCTTGAATTAGATATGTACAAGTCATATTAGAACGTTAGTCTCTTACTTTGCGATCAAGAGAATCCGTTAAATCATATACATATATGTTGTACCTTGCACACATATAGATTTCTCCCACTTGCATGGAACAACATCATGTAGCGTATAAACAACACGTCATATGTTTGTTTATGTGACTAATATGATTGTGTCATTGATATTAGCATAACTAGTAGATGTAGAACCACTTCATTGTCTAATAAGGAAACGTACATGACTATCCTTGAAAACATAAGTGTCTACAAGTGGAAAGTAATTATCTTAAGACATTCTAGAGATAATCGGGTTACTACCAAGATGACAAAGCTTGTAACTCCCATCGAATTAGAGATCATTACATTAATTCCTTATTCAGTAATAAGAACAAAATACTCCCACTGGATTTGACAACATTGTAAGTGTTGCTTTAACCAGTGAAAGAAAATAGTGTTCTATTTTACTTCCCTACACCTTTGAGAAAGTCCATACATAACAATTACTTATGTACTTAAAAAGTGCATTCTATTATGTAGATGATGAACTATCCATCAATGCTATTAACTTGAAAAATTGGGCATGCAATTTCTTTCTTAATAGTTCTACTATTCCAACAATTGTAAGTAGTGCTTTTAAATGGTCAAAACAAAACAACTAGATAACATATGCTAGTTTGTCTTTTACCAATTATACAGTAATTAGTCTAGCTTCTAATTTAATAACTCAGAAATATGCAATTTTCTTAACTATTAAAATTTGTTTACGAGTTATGTATTTAGAATTTAGACAATTCCAATTGTCCTATCATACCTTTCTTCATTCATGAAAAGGAATAGGATTGAATCTCACTCTTTCTTATGAAAAGAGGACTAGGTTTATTCTTTTAGCAAAGTTGACTTTACCAAAAACCCTTACAGGTGTAGATCAATTTACCAATACAGGAATAACCTATGTTTACGGTTTAATGTTGCATTAATACGTTTAAAGAATTTTCAAAATTCAATTTTAGTATTTTCGATAATTAAACTTTTCAAGAAAATAAAATACCCAAGGTAATATTCATATAACCATAGAATTTTCTCGAAAACTAGGATCCAAATTATCGTAGTTCCATTACATCGATTGATCCGCTAGTGTGAAAGCACATAATAGGGTAATTTGTCGAACAATAATTGCAAACAATTTCCAATTCCTAGATCATTATGGGATTTATATTTTCCAACGCTATTGCAAATATAAACATGTTTCATCCCATCTTATGCCTTGAGTCCAGGTCTCACTTCCTACTCAACTTAAGTGTCTAACTTAAAGAGCGCAAATATGTTCATGTAAGGTCCGACTTTACATAAAGATTTACCTCTCCATCACAATCTAAGCAAATCTTGTCATGGCGTAAATTGCAATTTCAAGTGTTCCTTTTAATTAGATGACATATAACTTAATTTAAAAGGGTACTAGTTTTGATTTTATGTGGTCAAATCAAATATGTACAAAGATGTCATGCATTCATCTTGTAGCATAAATTTAATAAAAAACTTTTTATTACCAATTCATAAAGATCAAATTATCAAAGTTTTGATTGAGGTATTGGGTTCACCAATCAAGGAATTTAGCGTCAATTATCGCCCATTATACCGTACTTTTGCATAAGTGTAAACACTTAGTATTTCGGGTAATTACCACCGAAGTGGCGCATGGAATTAAAACTAATTCACCCTTAAGATGAGTTTGTACATTCATGGCTTACTTAGTAGCTCCAATCGAACTCACAAAGGCGAGAGGACCGGGTAAGCGCAAAAACATAACCTTAGACATCCTTTCGATTATATTGTGCGCACTTTTTTAACCCCTTTATAGTTTGTTCTAGTGGGTGAGCCGTTCAGACCATTTGTACCAAAATCACAATCAATTAAACTATTGAAAACTTAACTCTTCAAACAAATCAAATTTCACCATTGTTTAGTCCGTATTATTTTTCTATTCAAAATTACCCTTTGCTTAAAACTGTCATACATAATAAACAAAAAAGTAAACAAATAAAAAATAACCAACTAAAAACAATGCGCACATAACTAACAATTTAATACGTGTAAACAAGTAGCCACATGCAACTTATTCGATAAAACCATATTAATAATCAATGTCTAGGTTAAATTAATGTATATATTAATTAGGGCTTTCACTCTCCCAATTGAATGTGAGCCACTGATAACGCTACACGCGTCGTTCGGGGTCAAAGGAACTTCCTTTTCTTCGAGCAAATTTTATAACACCCTAGGCGAAGAACCTAATCGTTGTAGTGTAGTATTAGGGTAAGCCACGGTATTGATATCGTTCTCTAGTGGAATAGGAATGCTAGTGAGAAGTTACTACACTAAGGTTGGGGTTGAGGAAGATTATTTTTATCTTTTATGTTTTTAGGAAATGGAAAGGTACGAATCTCGGGTTTGGATTTGGGGTTGGTATTTCTACCGATTACTCTACTTATCTAATTATCTAATCTAAGGTGTATGTAGTCTATGTCTAATTATTGGGTGCTCGTATGATAGTTTAAAGATGTGTTCACTTAGGTTTTATTACTCCTTAATTATCTCCTATTGATGGTTGAATTGTCACGTCCTTATTCTTAATCGCGTTGTGTGTCTAAAGTCGTAGGGTATGCGTTTATCCCTAACTCTTTGAACTTACCAAAGGGTCTCGTCTACAAAACCCTCTAGGGATTATAAACTCTAACTCTAAGGCCCTCTTTGGATGGTTTAGCCTACAACCGCTCTAAGTGCTATAGCCTAAGGTTCACAAAGATGAATCAAGCATTAATTACACAACGAATGACCTATCGCATTACTAGATCATTAATCAATTAAGATAAGAGACAACCAATCAATATTTAATAATTAAGTTTCATATTCCCTAAGCAAACACATAAGTAAATTAGCCGGACATGGAGAACATGCAAGCATACACATAAATAATTGAAGACATAATTGAATTAATGAAGTAAAACACTTATCTTGATGTAAGATAGGGTTTGGAACCCTAAAATATTGTACAAGACAGCCTTGGTTCGGTTTAGGTTTTAACTCCAAAAGACTACACACTAAAACTAAAAATTCGGATTCTATATAAGATTACATATGCGACGGCGTCACCTTATGATTTGTGACGCCGCCGGTCGCCGTCATTAGGGTTTCGTCTTGGCCACGTTAGTCTTGCGATGGCGTCACCTTGTGCTTGTGACGCCTCCTCTTCAAAGATGTCCTACTCTTTAATCTAGCCGTCGAGTTGCGACGGCCTACTCTTTTAAAGCCCCGACACCGTCACTTGAAAATAAGAAATTTGGCTTCGTGTCGCCATTAAAATGCTCCGACGGCGTCAGAGTTTGGCGCCGCCACCTTGTATTCAATGACGCCGTCACCTTGTATTTCAAAGACTTGAGTGTCTCGATTCTTGTCTTTGGCCATTTTCTTCAGATATCCGCCTTTTCGTCCAAATAAGTGCCATTACACAATTTGCCTTCAAGAGACCTAAAAGTGAAAAGGAACGATATTAAGTAATAACGGATACAAAAGTGATCAAATATCCCTACACTTGGTATTTGCTTAAAATGACCCTCAATTTATAAGTTAGTCACATTTTTAAAACAGTCCTTATAAGCCCCGCAAAAGTCATAACAAGCACGGATTACATACTAGCACCTCACATGGGGTGTTTGGAATCGATTAAATATAACAAGTTGGAAACCCATAATTAATGATATACCAAATCCATCGCACGATAATTGATTCATTAACGGGTTTGGTGGGATTTTTTTGGCAACACTCTATTTTTTCTTTTCTAGATTTTTTAAAGATAGATGTATTTTTTTTTTTTTTTTTTTTTTTTTGATTTTTTTTTTTTCATACACTTTTACTCTACCATCCTCTACGGTAACATCAAAATGATAGGGATTTATAGGCACATCCCTACACTTGAGTTTTATTACTCTAACACTAATTTGACCCGAATTGAAAAGATCAAAACACTTGAGGTATGTTATTACGCAAATAAGGAAATTTAACGTTCCCTTCCGGTCATTTCATAAACTTTAACTTTTTCCCATGAGTCCCAATCGTCCCAAAACTGTACAAAAGATATGACTCGACTTAGCAACTCATGCAAGCAACTAGATAATTGAACTAAGGGTTTAGGGTGATAACAATAATGCACTAAAAGTGAGTGCATACGGGGTAGGCTAAGGCGATTTGGGTGTATATTTGGGGTGGGGTGTAAACAATGCTCTTCATTGATATTCGGAAAATCGAAACATCACGAGAATCGCGAAAAGGATAGGCTCGAGGGTTAACTAGGGTATCGTGTACTAAAGATGAGTACAACGCAAAGGTGTGGGGAATTACTCAACCGATGTGGAAGAAGTAATTATATTACGGTATCAAACAAGGGTTATCCTAATGCCTCTTATCATTTAGTTATTCCTAACTACACAAGTGTAGTCTTACTAGCGATCTCGGAATGCATCACAAAACAAGTTCTAGAATCTATTATACTACCGGTTCACACTCTAAGCATTAAAGATGAATGCTTTAATTCCTACTAATCTAAGGGCGATCCTCACATTTTGGGTGGAATTTAGGTGGTAAAGGGTTTTGTGCTAGTCATGCAACTTCCTATCCGTGAGACGCTTTTGTTAAGACTAATGGCCCACTCCTATATGTCATGAAAATTTTAAATTTGGTGCCAAAATTACCCTAACCGACATTTTCTCATGGTTTATTACACAAATACAATTGGACAAAGCAAATAATCAAGGATAAGCATAGTTTCAAAGTTCCGTTTTATTTCCCTCCCTACACTTAAACCGAACATTGTCCCCAATGTTCCCGAAAGTATCAAAGTTATGATAATGGAAGGTAATTAAAACGAAGAAACTAATACTCCCGATTAGCTCGGTAGGATCCGTGTGTGAAGTAGTGGTTAAATCCTTTCCAAGAAAAATGTATGCGTGAAAAGCTCCTTCCAATCTTTTGTTTCTTCTTCTTGATAAATAAAACCCGCACATTTGAAGAAAACAAACGAAACCTTCGTAAAATCGTGGGTAATAATATATATAAGACTCTACTAAACTAGGATATAATGCTTGTGGAATGGATGTTTACTGAATTTCGGAAAATTAAGACCGGAAAATTCCAAAATTTATAAGTAGCTCGAAAAACGAGAAAAAGTAATCATTGTTTTACTCCTTCCCGACGCCGTCAGTTGCGATCTCGACGCCACAGTTATCCCGACAAAAAGCGGTCTCATGATTTTCGAAAAATTCGGAAAATTTACATCTTTAGAATCGGAAAATTTCGCAAAAACATCCATTATGACTCGATACAAGCATTTGACTCGAACAAACACACATATATATCTTTTAATGAATTGCTATTCTCATGTTTACGTTTCTTTGAAAACGTGTGTAATCCTCCCTACACTTATCCTTTATGTAAAATACCTTTATATGCAATTAAGACGAGGTTAAAAACAAAATAAAGCATTTTTACAAATTTAAACATGAGAATAAGTAATCAATAAAAGATATATGACACTAACAAGCAAACAATTAAGCATGGGTTGCCTCCCACGAAGCGCTTTTCTTTATTTATGAGTCTTGTAGCTAGACTCGTAGTCGTGCTCTTACGTAACTTCATTACCGTCACCTCCTTCGTCATGACGGTCTCTATTGGGGGATTCCATGTTGTAGAAGTGCCCTATGATGCACCTTTCTAAGAGTTCGTCCTCTCCCCACTCGGTCCTATATTTCGGTCCTAAGTTCAAGCAATCCTTATAGAATCCGAAAATCTTAGCCATAACATAATCTACTCCTTTTTCCTTATCCTCCTCATTCCTATAATAGACCGATAGTTTAAGTTCCTTTTCATCATTAGAGAGTGATGAAAACTTCTCAATCTTAAACGGCATTTGGTAAGCTATGTCATCGGTCTCATCCTTGAATCGCACTATTCCTAATGAGGGATCATAAGTCATCCCGGTGTTTTCTATGAAAGGTTTTCCTAGAATAACGTGGGACAAGCTAGGATCTATGGCCGTGCTAATATCATCCACAATTATGAAGTCCGTAGGAAACGTGAAACTACCTACATAAACAGGCAATCCCTTAACTCTACCAAGAAAATTGCACCTAACCCTAGGATTATCGGGGTCTTGCCTAGTTGGAATAGGCTTCTTCATTACCCAATTGTAGTAGGTGCTAGTCATTATGTTGATTGGGGATTTGCGATCAATGTAGGCCTTTGCCACGAAAAGGTGTCCTATGCAACATGGTATGTTAAGATTCCAAGGGTTCCCAAACTTGATTCTAGGGCTTTTCCTAACATACATGTGACGGAGGTCACGCACTAAGTGAGGGTGGCGAGATAGCTCTTCTTCCGTAGGAAACTTATTGAAATAGTCATTGTCTACTTCATCTACTTCCTCGGTTGTTTCATTATCCTCAAGTATATGGTCCTCTTCGTCATTTGTTCCATTGGGTTTTACTACGGTGATGGTATTGACGAATTGGACGTGTTTAGCTAACTTACTTGGGTCCTTAATCTCTACACCGGAAGGCTCGGGAGTTGAGATAGCATTAACCTTCCTATCACTATTGGTCATGGCTTTCAAGAGGTTATCTATCTTTCTATCCATCTCGGCTTGTTGTTGGTTAAAACGGTCCGAGAGCTTAGCTATTTGAGCTTCTTGGGATGCGACTAGGTGTTGCAACATCCCCTCAATGTTTTGTTGGTTAGGACCGTGAGATGGGGGCCATGAAAATCATTGGAAGTGAATTCTTTGGTTTGTCCCCAATAGAAGTCGGGCTTGCCCTTCCATGCTTCTCGGTTTCATTGAAATTCCTAGGTCCGGTATTGTAGGAATCTTCCTCCGTTCCATTAATACGCGAGGATGCGTAGTCAACGGAGGCATGTTCGGGGATCGGGTGCAAGTGCAAGTGTTATGAGGATCACTACATAGCTCACACAAGGAAGAAACTTTGTTCACATGGCGTGAAGACTTGGGATTTTCGTAGGAACTTATTAGGAATTTAACTTGATCTTCAAGTTCGATCATCCTACGGTCGGAAGATTGTGAGTCAATGGGAGGCAAGGAAATTGCCTTAACGGTTTTGGGCAACTCACGGGGGTCATTCCAACTTTCGTTGTCATAGAGAGCAAGTTTCTCTATTATACCCCATGATTCTTCCGCGGTGAGATCACTAAGTTTTCCACCGGCCGCTTGGTCAATGGATCGCTTTGTGGGGAAGTTGACATGATCATAAAAGATTTGGACTTGGAGCCAAAGATCAATGCCGTGATGAGGACTTTATGAAGTAAGTCCTTGAATCGAGTCCATGCTTCATAGAGATTCACCTTGACGTTGTTGGAACATCAAGATGTCATTCCTAAGCTTAGTGGTTCTCCCGGTGGGAAAAATTGAGCAAGGAAGCGAGAGGTGAGATCATCCCAACTTGAGATGGAGCCGTGGGAAGTCGCTCAAGCCAATTACTAGCTTGGTCCCGTAGAGAGAATTGGAAGAGACGCAGCGCGTAGTCTCCCGAGTAGTAGCATCAAGGTCAATGGAATCGACAATTTTGAGGAAATCCTCGATGTCGATTAGGATCTTCTAACGAAGTCCATGGAATGCACATCCGCTTTGCACCAACCGGATGGTGTCGGATCGCAGGCCGTAGTTTGGGCTTGGTCGGAAGCTCAATGGTGTTCCTATAGCCTAGGTGGCTTGGTCTCGAGTATTCACCAAGAGTACGGGCTCTTGGCGGGTCATTTGGTGGTAGGTTGATGAATGGTGGTTGGTTATCACCTTCCATGATGAAAAGTGATGGGGTTACGAACAAAGGTCACGAAGAAGGGGGATAGACTACGAGAAAGCTAAAAATTGAGAAAATTTTACTTGATAGGAATCAAGCAAAGAAACCTAAACGAGGTGGACTACTAACTAGCTATTCTATTCCCAAATGCGCCAAAAACTTGATAACGCTACACGCGTCATTCGGGGTCAAAGGAACTTCCTTTTCTTCGAGCAAGTTTTATAACACCTAGGCGATGAACCTAATCGTTGTAGTGTAGTATTAGGGTAAGCCACGGGTATTGATATCGTTCTCTAGGGAATAGGAATGCTAGTGAGAAGTTACTACGCTAAGGTTGGGGTTGAGGAAGATTATTTTTATCTTTTATGTTTTTAGGAAATGGAAAGGTACGAATCTCGGGTTTGGATTTGGGGGTTGGTATTTCTACCGATTACTCTACTTATCTAATTATCTAATCTAAGGTGTATGTAGTCTATGTCTAATTATTGTGTGCTCGTATGATAGTTTAAAAATGTGTTCTCTTAGGTTTTATTACTCCTTAATTATCTCCTATTGATGGTTGAATTGTCACGTCCTTATTCTTAATCGCGTTGTGTGTCTAAAGTCGTAGGGTATGCGTTTATCCCTAACTCTTTGAACTTACCAAAGGGTCTCGTCTACAAAACCCTCTAGGGATTATAAACTCTAACTCTAAGGCCCTCTTTGGATGGTTTAGCCTACAACCGCTCTAAGTGCTATAGCCTAAGGTTCACAAAGATTAATCAAGCATTAATTACACAACGAATGACCTATCACATTACTAGATCATTAATCAATTAAGATAAGAGACAACCAATCAATATTTAATAATTAAGTTTCATATTCCTAAGCAAACACACAAGTAAATTAGCGGACATGGAGAACATGCAAGCATACACACAAATAATTGAAGACATAATTGAATTAATGAAGTAAAACACTTATCTTGATGTAAGATAGGGTTTGGAACCCTAAAATATCGTACAAGACAGCCTTGGTTCGGTTTAGGTTTTACTCCAAAAGAATACACACTAAACCGAAAAATTGGATTCTATATATAAGATTACATATGCGACGGCGTCACCTTATGATTTGTGACGCCGTCGGTCGCCGTCATTAGGGTTTCGTCTTGGCCACGTTAGTCTTGCGACGACGTTACCTTGTGCTTGTGACGCCGTCCTCTTCACTTATGACGCCGTCTCGGATCAAATCTAGGCCGTCCGAGTTGCGACGGCCTACTCTTTTAAAGCCCGACACCGTCACTTGAAAATAAGAAATTTGGCTTCGTGGTCGTCACAAAAATGCTTCGACGGCGTCGCAGCTTAAGCGATGGACGCCATCACCTTGTATTTCAAAGACTTGAGTGTCTCGATTCTTGACTTTGGCCATTTTCTTCAGATATCCGCGCCTTTTCGTCCAAATAAGTGCCATTACAACAATTTGCCTTCAAGAGACCTAAAAGTGAAAAGGAACGATATTAAGTAATAACGGATACAAAAGTGATCAAATAAGGGCTTAAACGACGGTACATTTTAAAACCTTATCAAATATCCCTACACTTGGTATTTGCTTGTCCTCATGTTTTTAAAATTAATTTATAAGTTAGGGGTCATGAAGCATTGGTTTAAAACAGTCCACAACACATATAAGCCCCAAAAAGTCATAACAAGCACGGAAATTACATACTAGCACCTCACATGGGGTGTTTGGATACTCACATCTCTCTCTCGGTGTATATGAAATATAACAAGTTGGAAATGGAAGATAAACACTCATTAACCGTTCCTAGTACATAGATTACCATAGGCTTGAGAATAGATCAAACCTCCATCGCTTTGGCGTAAGCACCTAGGAAAGACTATCAAAGAGGTCTTTAAAGGGTTGTAATGTTAGGCTTACGGTAGGAAACAAAGGGTTTGGTGGGATAGGCTATTTAGTGGTGGCAAGTCAAAAATCTTTATGTTACAAGCATACGAAGAATGGCGTTGCTAAGCCAAGACTCGACACTCTAAACTCTAGATAACTTAAATTTAAAGGATAGATGTAGGATGGTAGCCCGTATGTTTTTTTTTTTGAACTCTTTTTTTTTATTTTTTTCTATTTTTTTTTCGATTTTTTTTTTTTCATACACTTTTACTCTACCATCCTCTACGGTAACATCAAAATGATAGGGATTTATAGGCACATCCCTACACTTGAGTTTTATTACTCTAACACTAATTTGACCCGAATTGAAAAGATCAAAACACTTGGGGTATGTTATTACGCAAATAAGGGAATTTAACGTTCCTTCCAATCATTTCATAAACTTTAACTTTTTCCCATGAGTCCCAATCATCCCAAAACTGTACAAAGGATATGACTCGACTTAGCAACTCATGCAAGCAACTAGATAATTGAACTAAGGGTTTAGGGTGATAACAATAATGCACTAAAAGTGAGTGCATACAAGGTAGGCTAAGGCGATTTGGGTGTATATTTGGGGTGGGGTGTAAACAATGCTCTTCATTGATATTCGAAAACCAAACATCACGAGAACCGCGAAAAGGATAGGCTCGAGGGGTTAACTAGGGTATCGTGTACTAAAGATGAGTACAACGCAAAGGTGTGGGGAATTACTCAACCGATGTGGAAGAAGTAATTATATTACGGTATCAAACAAGGGTTATCCTAATGCCTCTTATCATTTAGTTATTCCTAACTACACAAGTGTAGTCTTACTAGCGATCTCGGAATGCATCACAAAACAAGTTCTAGAATCTATTATACTACCGGTTCACACTCTAAGCATTAAAGATGAATGCTTTAATTCCTACTAATCTAAGGGCGATCCTCACATTTGGGTGGAATTTAGGTGGTAAAGGGTTTTTGTGCTAGTCATGCAACTTCCTATCCGTGAGACGCTTTTGTTAAGACTAATGGCCCACTCCTATATGTCATGAAAAATTTTAAATTTGGTGCCAAAATTACCCTAACCGACATTTTCTCATGGTTTATTACACAAATACAATTGGACAAAGCAAATAATCAAGGATAAGCATAGTTTCAAAGTTCCCGCTTTATTTTCCCTCCCTACACTTAAACTGAACATTGTCCCCAATGTTCCCCGAAAGTATCAAAGTTATGATAATGGAAGGTAATTAAAACGAAAGAAACTAGTACTCCCCTGATTAGCTCGGTAGGATCCGTGTGTGAAGTAGTGGTTAAATCCTTTCCAAGAAAAATGTATGCGTGAAAAGCTCCTTCCAATCTTTTGTTTCTTCTTCTTGATAAATAAAACCTGCACATTTGAAGAAAACAAACGAAACCTTCGCGTAAAATCGGCGGTAATAATATATATAAGACTCTACTAAACTAGGATATAATGCTTGTGGAATGGATGTTTGAAATTTCGGAAAATTAAGACTTGAAAATTCCAAAATTTATAAGTAGCTCGAAAACGAGAAAAAGTAATCTGTTGTTTTACTCCTTCCCGACGCCGTCAGTTGCGATCTCGATGCCGTCAGTTATCCCGACAAAAACCGGTCTGCGATTTTCGGAAAAATTTGGAAAATTTACATCTTTAGAATCTGGAAAAATTTCTGCAAAACATCCATTATGACTCGATACAAGCATTTGACTCGAACAAACACACATATATATCTTTTAATGAATTGATATTCTCATGTTTACGTTTCTTTGAAAACGTGTGTAATCCTCCCTACACTTATCCTTTATGTAAAATACCTTTATATGCAATTAAGACGAGGTTAAAAACAAAATAAAGCATTTTTACAAATTTAAACATGAGAATAAACAATCAATAAAGGATATATGACACTAACAAGCAAACAATTAAGCATGGGTTGCCTCCCACGAAGCGCTTTTCTTTATTTATGAGTCTTGTAGCTAGACTCGTAGTCGTGCTCCTCACGTAACTTCATTACCGCCACCTCCTTCCTCATGACGGTCTCTATTGGGGATTCCATGTTGTAGAAGTGCCCTATGATGCACCTTTCTAAGAGTTCGTCCTCTCCCCACTCGGTCCTATATTTCGTCCTAAGTTCAAGCAATCCTTATAGAATCCAAAATCTTAGCCATAACATAATCTACTCCTTTTCCTTATCCTCCTCATTCCTATAATAGACCGATAGTTTAAGTTCCTTTTCATCATTAGAGAGTGATGAAAACTTCTCAATCTTAAACGGCATTTGGTAAGCTATGTCATCGGTCTCATCCTTGAATCGCACTATTCCTAATGAGGGATCATAAGTCATCTCGGTGTTTTCTATGAAAGGTTTTCCTAGAATAACGTGGGACAAGCTAGGATCTATGGCCGTGCTAATATCATCCACAATTATGAAGTCCATAGGAAACGTGAAACTACCTACATAAACAGGCAATCCCTTAACTCTACCAAGAAAATTGCACCTAACCCTAGGATTATCGGGGTCTTGCCTAGTTGGAATAGGATTCTTCATTACCCAATTATAGTAGGTGCTAGTCATTATGTTTATTGGTGATTTGTGGTCAATGTAGGCCTTTGCCACGAAAAGGTGTCCTATGCAACATGGTATGTTAAGATTCCAAGGGTTCCCAAACTTGATTCTAGGGCTTTTCCTAACATACATGTGACGGAGGTCACGCACTAAGTGAGGGTGGCGAGATAGCTCTTCTTCCGTAGGAAACTTATTGAAATAGTCATTGTCTACTTCATCTACTTCCTCGGTTGTTTCATTATTCTTAAGTGTATGGCCCTCTTCGTCATTTGTTCCATTGGGTTTTACTACGGTGATGGTATTGACGAATTGGACGTGTTTAGTTAACTTACTTGGGTCCTTAATCTCTACACCGAAGGCTCGGAGTTGAGATAGCATTAACCTTCCTATCACTATTGATCATGGCTTTCAAAAGGTTATCTATCTTTCTATCCATCTCGGCTTGTTGTTGGTTAAAGCGGTCCGAGAGCTTAGCTATTTGAGCTTCTTGGGATGCGACTAGGTGTTGCAACATCCCTCAATGTTTTGTTGGTTAGGACCGTGAGATGGGGCCATGAAAATCATTGGAAGTGAATTCTTTGGTTTGTCCCCAATAGAAGTCGGGCTTGCCTTCCATGCTTCTCGGGTTTCATTGAAATTCCTAGGTCCGGGTATTGTAGGGAATCTTCCTCCCGTTCCATTAATACGCGAGGATGCGTAGTCAACGGAGGCATGTTCGGGGGATCGGTGCAAGTGCGCGTGTTATGAGGATCACTACACGGCTCACACGAGGAAGAAACTTTGTTCACATGGCGTGAAGACTTGGGATTTTCGTAGGAACTCATTAGGAATTTAACTTGATCTTCAAGTTCGATCATCCTACGGTCGGAAGATTGTGAGTCAATGGGAGGCAAGGAGATTGCCTTAACGGTTTTGGGCAACTCACGGGGGTCATTCCAACTTTCGTTGTCATAGAGAGCAAGGTCCTCTATTATACCCCATGATTCTTCCGCGGTGAGATCACTAAGTTTTCCACCGGCCGCTTGGTCAATGGATCGCTTTGTGGGAAGTTGACATGATCATAAAAGATTTGGACTTGGAGCCAAAGATCAATGCCGTGATGAGGGACTTTATGAAGTAAGTCCTTGAATCGAGTCCATGCTTCAGTAGAGATTCACCTTGACGTTGTTGGAACATCAAGATGTCATTCCTAAGCTTAGTGGTTCTCCCGTGGGGAAAAATTGAGCAAGGAAGCGAGAGGTGAGATCATCCCAACTTGAGATGGAGCCGTGGGAAGTCGCTCAAGCCAATTACTAGCTTGGTCCCGTGAGAGAATTGGAAGAGACGCAGCGCGTGGTCTCCCGAGTAGTAGCATCAAGGTCAATGGAATCGACAATTTTGAGGAAATCCCTCGATGTCGATTAGGATCTTCTAACGAAGTCCATGGAATGCACATCCGTTTTGCACCAACCGGATGGTGTCGGATCGCAGGCCGTAGTTTGGGCTTGGTCGGGAAGCTCAATGGTGTTCCTATAGCCTAGGTGGCTTGGTCTCGAGTATTCACCAAGAGTACGGGCTCTTGGCGGGTCATTTGGTGGTAGGTTGATGAATGGTGGTTGGTTATCACCTTCCATGATGAAAAGTGATGGGGTTACGAACAAAGGTCACGAAGAAGGGATAGACTACGAGAAAGCTAAAATTGAGAAAAATTTACTTGATAGGAATCACAAAGAAACCTAAACGAGGTGGACTACTAACTAGCTATTCTATTCCCCGCAGCAAGCGCCAAAACTTGATAACGCTACACGCGTCGCTCGGGTCAAAGGAACTTCCTTTTCTTCGAGCAAGTTTTATAACACCCAGGCGAGGAACCTAATCGTTGTAGTGTAGTATTAGGGTAAGCCACGGGTATTGATATCGTTCTCTAGGGAATAGGAATGCTAGTGAGAAGTTACTACGCTAAGGTTGGGGTTGAGGAAGATTATTTTTATCTTTTTATGTTTTTAGGAAATGGAAAGGTACGAATCTCGGGGTTTGGATTTGGGGTTGGTATTTCTACCGATTACTCTACTTATCTAATTATCTAATCTAAGGTGTATGTAGTCTATGTCTAATTATTGTGTGCTCGTATGATAGTTTAAAGATGTGTTCTCTTAGGTTTTATTACTCCTTAATTATCTCCTATTGATGGTTGAATTGTCACGTCCTTATTCTTAATCGCGTTGTGTGTCTAAAGTCGTAGGGTATGCTTATCCCTAACTCTTTGAACTTACCAAAGGGTCTCGCCTACAAAACCCTCTAGGGATTATAAACTCTAACTCTAAGGCCCTCTTTGGATGGTTTAGCCTACAACCGCTCTAAGTGCTATAGCCTAAGGTTCACAAAGATTAATCAAGCATTAATTACACAACGAATGACCTATCACATTACTAGATCATTAATCAATTAAGATAAGAGACAACCAATCAATATTTAATAATTAAGTTTCATATTCCCTAAGCAAACACATAAGTAAATTAGCCGGACATGGAGAACATGCAAGCATACACACAAATAATTGAAGACATAATTGAATTAATGAAGTAAAACATTTATCTTGATGTAAGATAGGGTTTGGAACCCTAAAATACTGTACAAGACAGCCTTGGTTCGGTTTAGATTTTTACTCCAAAAGACTACACACTAAAACTGAAAAATTCGGATTCTATATATAAGATTACATATGCGACGCGCCACCTTATGATTTGTGACGCCGGGTCGCCGTCGTTAGGGGGTTTCGTCTTGGCCACGTTAGTCTTGCGACGGCGTCACCTTGTGCTTGTGACGCCGTCCTCTTCGACTTATGACGCCGTCTGGATCAAATCTAGGCCGTCCGAGTTGCGACGGCCTACTCTTTTAAAGCCCGACACCGCCACTTGAAAATAAGAAATTTGGCTTCGTCGTCACAAAATGCTCCGACGGTGTCGCAGCTTAAGCGATGACGCCATCACCTTGTATTTCAAAGACTTGAGTGTCTCGATTATTGACTTTGGCCATTTTCTTCAGATATCCGCGCCTTTTCGTCCAAATAAGTGCCATTACAAAGAATTTGCCTTCAAGAGACCTAAAAGTGGAAAGGAACGATATTAAGTAATAACTGATACAAAAGTGATCAAATAAGGGCTTAAACGACCCCTCAAAAAGGTACATTTTAAAAACTTATCAGCCACATACATCGACGAATCGATTTCGTAAACCCATAATTAATGATATACCAAATTGCACATAATTGATTCATTAATGTATATAGTTGGAGTCTTCCCCAATTCAAGATTTATCGTAAATAAACATGTGATAAATATATCTTAACAATTAAATAAAATACAAGCAACTATCCATGACAAACATGCATGTATCATCATGGATATAACATAACAATTATTCAATAAGTCACAAGATCGCATATAATAATTCCATGTCACATAACAATTATTCACGAATAAATTCACGTAACATATATACAATTCTAGGTTTAGATATCAATTAACAAAACAATTTTATAAACCCTAAAAAAAATTATAAAAAATCGACTAAAAAAAATTTAGGTCGACATAAAAAAAATTTAAAAACCAATTAGAATTAATCATATTAAACACAATACAATATCCGTTTTTTACGTGTTTAGTAATTAATTACTCATTAAAACCAAGCTCGTGATGCCATTGTTGGAATTATATAACATGACTAATCATAAATATAAGCAATAAACATCAAAGTAAGTGCGGAAGCGTATATGAACATATAATGAATAATTAATTAACTAAAGAATAAAGTATGCGTACCTTTCTTGATTCTAGCCGAACAAGAATCAAATCCACAAGACTAGCAATTAGGATGAACCTTAATTAGGGTTTATAGGATTATAAGAATTACCCCTTACCGTTTTGTAATTCAATCCAAGATACAATCAATAGTGTGATTGTACCACGTTCTTGTACACAAGTACTATAACAAATTAAAGTAATGCTAGTTTTAATTAAACAAAATAATTTTGTTTTGGAAAAGCTATGAATCGACTCCCAAGAGTGGTAGTCGACCGGTTTTAAGAAAACACACACAAAACTATTTAGGTTTTAGCTTAATGAGTACAAAAGATGCAAAACACAAGACCCCTAGCCTTGTATATATACTCATCTAAACTTGGAGAACAAGTTTGAGTTTGGGTTGGGTTGGGATAACCCTCTAGCCGATCGGTTATGTAATCCCAAGGGGTATTCCGGAACCTTCCAAATATTAATTTGCATTCTAGTCCTTTCCAATTATATTAAACGACCGTTAGGCCATTACAACTAATTACTTAACGTCCGTTATGTTATTTCGTTTAATTAATAAATAAATATAACTATTACATTTAATTATTAACTTTAATTCTCATACGCAAAGTGTGCAATTCCGTGGTCTCGAGTTCGATCCTAACACACGTCTATTAATTTATTGTCCATTAAACCAACAGCTTGTCCATCTTCTCGCTATTATGAGTCGGACTTCTTGAACCAAATAGCTTTATCTGTCATTTTATTTTGTTTTCAGGAACATTGGTTGATTTTGGTTTAACTATGAAGAACACACAACTGTAGATCGATTAAGATGACTCCACTACTTGACTACAGTCATTAGCTAACACATAGAGAAAGCTGAAAGCTACATTATTACATCTCTTACCCGAAGTGTCACGTCACCTCTATCCAATAAAAACCCTCCAACTCAAAACTACCCAATTCTACCCTAACACTACCCTAAGTGGAGGGAGTGGTACCCGATCCTACCCTAACACTACCTTTCACAAAAAGACAAAATAAATATAGAGAAGAAAGCTTACTAACCATCGGCTTGTGAAACCGATTTGTATACCCCGAATCAAGTACCCGAGTATACCCGAATCATACCCGACCATGCACTCCCTCCCCCCTTATACAATAAGAGAACATGCAAAATTAATTGGAGCTCCATTCTGCGTGAATTGCATTTACTTAAGGCTAAAGGTATGGACTTTTTGTCTTATTGTAGAATTCAGGTAGGGAATGGTATGGATACAAGGTTTTGGCTGGATAACTGGATTGGTGACAAGCCGCTGTATGTGATGTTTCCTCGTTTATTTGCGTTGGATTTAAACAAAGAGATATCGGTGGCTGGAAAGTTGCACTCTCCTTTGCACATTTCTTTCGCAGATCTGTCAGGAGTGGATTCGAACAGCAACTTATGGAGAACTTTCAGAGTATGATAGATTCGGTCTCTTTGTCTACTTCTCATGATAGGTGGATTTGTAACTTGTCAGGAGATGGAGATTTTCGAATTAAAGAAGTTCGTAATGTTATCGATGATATGTTCCTTCCGTCAGATCCCGAACCAACGAGATGGGTGAACTTCGTTCCCATTAAGATTAACATTTTTTCGTGGCGAGCACGTCGAAATTGCTTGCCCTCTAGGGCAAACTTGTTACGCAGAGGTGTTAACATCGACTCTTCTATGTGTCCTATCTGTATGTTGTACGTTGAAGACGTAAACCACATTTTATTGCGTTGTGATTTCGCTCAGTCTGTGATGCGGCGCATCTGCAAATGGTGGGATGTGGAATGGCATCCTTGGGCGTCTTTTCAAGATTGGATCTCATGGCTTGTTTCTAATCGTCTTTCGTCCAAATTGTTAAAAATGTTGGAAGGAGTTTTTTGGGTTGCTTGGTGGTCTATTTGGACGTTCAGGAACCATACCATTTTTTACGTCAATCCTCCTAGGCTCTCGATGATTTTCGATCATATTGTGTCTTATTCTTTCAATTGGTGTCATAGTCGTTGTAATAGGAAATTTTCATGGGATGATTGGCTTAAAAATCCACATTTAATTACCTTGTAATGTTTTTTATTCTAGCTCCTTGCTAGTTAATAAAATTTGTCGTTAAAAAAAAAGAACATGCAAAATGATCAATCAAATCAAGGAGTTTTCAATTGAACCAATAAAATAAATTGATTTTACCATTTGTTATTGGTCAATTAAAATTCAAAATTGCAAAAAATTGGTAAAACTTTGATAAATTTGGTGGAGGAAAAAAAACATTAAATTTTGATTTTTTTTTTCTTTTTTAAAGGATAATTAATAAAACTTTAATGGTTCAGTTTTATATAATTTATATGGAGTTAAGTGTAATTTATGAGTTTACATAAAAACAACATATATGTTGTTTTAATAAATATATTATTAGTGCAAATTAAATTCATTTATATATACACGAGATTATAAATATCAAAATGAAATCAAGAGTTATTGTGATATCTAAATAGATACATGAGGTTATAGACACATGAACAACTGATGTTATTTATCTTTATAAGTTAAGTAAGACTATCCGAATTTTTTTTTTTTTTACTATCTGCGTTTGATACAAACTCACGTTATTTCTTTTTATAAGTGTAACATGTGTTTACACGGGTAAGAAAATTAAATACGGCTAAATTTTTATTAACGGGAATATAAATATCAAAACGTAAGCACGGGTTACTGTGGTATGAAAATAAAAATACACGATTATACTTATAACAACGACAAATGTAATTTTTGTTTAGAGTTTAATAAGGATATGCGGAAATATATTTTTTAAAATTTTATACTTTAATTTCATTAACGGTTATTATGTGCTATTAAACTCGTATATTGTAAACAACATGATATCAATAGTTAAATTTAAACACCATCATCAACCTCATTAACAAAGTCAAATATTTCATTAAACAAAAATCTTAATCGATATCAAGGTTGCAAAATTGCGAATTGATAGTCGGGTCACGAGTCCCTTGTAGCTTGTAATCACCAAGGCGTGATTAATCGATTAGTATTTTCGGCATGTTTTGGTTTTTCTAGCAAGATTTTCTAAAAAAATATTGTAATAAATTTGAACAACGAGTATACATGATTAAAACTAGTTTACAACGAGTTTAGGTCTTTCCGACAAGATTTGCAAGTTTCCGCAGTTTGACCACCGCTGATGTCGTTAACCGAGTTTACCACGGTTGATCGATTTACACAAATCGAAAAGATTGGTGGTCCAGTAGCGCATAAGCGGCGATTAATCGCCCTTGCAGTCCTTTTTTACAACGCTGGTCGATATTACTACATAATAAATAGTATGTAAAAACCCATGAATAATTACAGATTGTAATTGTATCATGATTACACAACATTAAACACAGAAAGATTTTTATATATCTAAATACTAAACTAAAATTTTAAAATAAATATGATTCATTTGTAAACTATGTGCGTGCGAGAGACTTATAAATAGTTATACACTTACTTAGATAGAATCATTTGGCAATCTTCATTGTGCAAATTTATCGAACCCTGATCAAAAGCAAGGCATTGGAGCATGCTATAGAAGATCGAGAAGCAGTTTTGCCTTTTGATTCAGCTCAAACGCTAATAATATCTTTACATGTGCATTTTCTCGTTAATCCTTAACCTAGACCGGATAACTGAACAGCTTCACGAGGGGCCAAAAATTGAAAAATGCAAAAGAGATTGTAAGAAGCAAGGTTGTCAGGATCGGGATCCTACCTAGGATCGTTTTCGGTTTTGCAAGATCGTAATCGTAGGATCGGATCGGGATCGTAAGATCCTACGAAAATGTATATATTTTTGTATAGGGTTGTAGTTTTATATTTCTATATAATATTTCATATGATAAACGAATCTAAATTGATGATAAAAGAAAAACTTATATGTCCAAGTAATGTAGTAGTAGAACATTAGATATATTGCAACGCATACTTGCACAAAGTTACTACATACGTGCACGGTGCACCTACTTCTTGTTTTAATGTTTTTTTATTATAGATTTTTCATGATAACATTTATGCAAAAAAGATAATGTTAATTTATTAGCACGTGATTTTGTAACTTTTTTGTTACAATATATAAATTAATGCAAAAAGATAAAAGGACTGTATCTGAAAATGAAACGACATAATTTATAATAGAGGGCAACACAATTTTTCTTTCTTGATGACCAAATAAATTAAATTAGAATATTCATGCTTTTATATGTAACATAAAATAAAATATGAACAAAATTGGGTAAACTATGTAGATAGTTTACTTCAAAAAAAGCTTCTGACATTTTACAAAGCACGAAATCGTTTTCATAATAAACCAAAAAAGACACATCTAAACTATTTCTAAATAGTCCATAAAAACATAATGATTTTACACTCATTAATCTTGCAAGAGACGATTAATTAACAGCACCAAAATAATATTTTTTTTGAAAAATTATTAGTCATTGGCTTTAAGACATGAGCTTATACTTAATAAGTTAATATAAAAATAATAATAATAATAATAATAATAATAGGCGATCCTATACGATCTGTTCCGATCATACGATACTACGCGCGATCCTACGATCCTGCTGTGATCTTACCTGGATTACGATCTTGTTAAGATCCTGATCGTTTTTTGTGTGTTGGATCGTAGGATCGTACGATCCTACGAGCAGGATCGCGAATGGGGACGATAGAGAATATGCTTTGGAACACAATGACTTTAGAATAGCGATGAGCACGGTACCGGTCCCGTACTGATCTCGTACCAAATTAGTGGTATCAATTTTTTCCGGGCATAAATTAGTGGTATCGGTACCGTACCGAATAGGATTCGGATATTGGTACCGGTACCGGTACCGGTACCGGAAAATCGGTTTTTCCTTTTTTTTTTAGAATTTTCCGATTTAGTACCGGTCCCGTACCGAATTAGTGGTCCCGATTTTTTCACCTTATTTCGTAGTCCTGATACCGTACCATATATAAAAAATCAGTACGGTACCAATATGGTTCCGGTTCGATTTCGAGATCCAGGTTGAAATGCTCATCCCATACTTTAGAACCCCTTTCCACTAACAATATCTAACAATCTAACATATTAGTAAATTGTATATATTATCACACGCATAGCGATCTCACATTCACATGCAATGTGAGTAATAAATAAATAAAAAATAGCTCACTAAAAATAAGGTGCAAGTTACCTTGATGGCAAAAGAATGAATGTACCAATCTATTAGTCACAAGTTCAAGTCTTCCTGAAACTATACTCTTTTTTCCCCTTAACATAAGGAAAAGATGTGCATCACTTTCATCGCAAAGTATTCACTTTGTTTACTAAAAGCAAAGATTTTAAATAAAGCCTTTCAATTATGCATTAATAGTTTAATTTTCATATAAAGTTCTTTAGAGTGCTTGCATCGATAATAAAATGAAATATTCGATTACTTTCTTTCGGTGTGCCCAGAAGCCCGGCCGTGGTGAATGAGCCTATTTCCGATTTCTTTATCCAATTTCATGAATGTCCCTGGACAGACGACCCTGGACAGACGACCCTCAATACAAACATAGTATCATTTCTATCATATATAAGATACTGTGTATAACATTACAATAATTAACTTGCAGATTAATCCGCAAACATAAAAATGAACCCACCGAACTGAAACCCACCGAACACTAACATGCCGGAACCTGCTACCATCCACCTCAACTCCCCCACCATCGAACCCCTCCACCAATGAAACCTCACCACCACTGAAACCCACACCCCCGCATAAGCCCCCACTGCCGAGAAGAACAACCAATTAAACCTCCACATTAAAGCCTCCACCTACCGGAACACTACTGGAACATATTTCTTTCAACACTACATAATCAATCTCATCACAAATCCGACCAATTTCTCTCCATTTCAAAAACCCCCAATTCCCAAACCCTAATTTTCATCATGGCCACCGCAAATGACTGGATTTGGAAAATTGGCAAACACCACTTTCCGGAGGGGAGAAAATCTGACCATCTTCATCAATCCACAGAAAAGGTATCTACTACGTTTTATATTACGAACTTCCCTGATCATATTGATGCAAAAGGACTTTGGAAGATATGCGAACCTTTTGGTCGTCTTGTTGATGCTTTCATTGCGAACAAACGTTCAAAACTAGGGAAACGATTTGGATTCATTAGATATGTAGGGGTGAGCAATTCGGATACTTTTGTCAAATCTTTATCCAATTTATGGATAGGAAGCCACCATGTTTATGTTGCTGTTGCCCGTTTTCAACGTCCCAAGATTGCTTCATCTTTTGTGCAACCAACTTCTGTCGCCAACTCTATTCCCAAAAATCAAGCAAATCATTCTTTCAAATTTAAGCCTTATGTGGCAGTTGTAAAACCTTCCTTTGCGTCTGTTGTGAATGGCAGTGATGCGTTAAATGCTAAGTCTTCAAAGTCAGAAAAAGATACTGGAATCACTCTTAAGGAACATGATCTTATCCAGGTAGAAGATACAACTGAAGTACTTCTTGTCAAAGTTAAAGAGGTGGACACAATGAGGTGCATGTATCGAGTGTGCCGTAATGAAGGATTCGATAATCTCAAGATTCACCACGTTGGTGGATTTTGGGTATGGATCCAATTTCCCAACGCTAATGCATGCACTCATTTCAAATCTAATGGTACCATGAAGAGTATGTTTACATGTATTAAAACCGTTTCTAAGAACTTTGTTGTAGACGAAAGGATGATTTGGATTGAAATAAATGGGCTTCCACTTTGTGCATGGGGATCGGTCACGTATAAAAAGGTTGCAAGTACCGTGGTAAATTTATGTTCTTTGAGGATGATACTTCAACCTCTATGAGCACCTTAGAGTTTGTATCTCTACAAAGAAACAAAAGTTTATTTCGATGAGATAACAGTGACAATTAACGGGATACTTTCAAGGTTCAAATACAAGAATTAGCATCTTGGAGTATTAATATAGAAGATGATCAATCGTATGTCGCTTCTGATGATGAATCAAAAGAGGAAGTACGATCAATGGAATCGGTTGATAAGGAACGTGATGATATGGATGCTGATATCCCTGCTAAGTTCGATATAGATCAAGAAGTAACCTCTTTTGACAACACAAGTAATCACCCAAACAACCTTGGGAACCAAGAAGCAAAAACAAACAAAGAGGAGGAAACCGATAAGCAGGAAACTAACACCAACAACGAATCGGATATTAGCTGCCCTCCGGGCTTTGAACACATGAAACAATCAATCCCATGCCATCGCCATTCATCGCTCACAACAAATACTAGTAAGTGTTCCACGTCATTTAGTAAATACAGAAAAAAGGACATTCGAGGCATCTCACTCATTCATGAGATGTCTAGGTTGGTAGAGGTTGGTGGATCCTTGGGATATGATGTGAAAAGGTGCAACAAAAATATTTCTCGCTTAATCAACAGAATTGGAGTTGCTATTGTGGATAAATGAATGTGCTATCTTTAAACATCCGAGGCACGAAGAAACGAGGGAAACGTGAATGGGTAAAGGAGCTTTGCTTTAAGAATAACGTTCATTTTGTAGGCATTCAAGAGTCCAAGATGACACGTCTAGAACTGTTTCGTATCAAATCCATGTGGGGAAATTATAACTTTGACTATGCATGTAGTTTATCTAGAGGGATGTCAGGAGGTCTTATTTCTATATAGGATCCTAACTCTTTCTCTAAACAGAATATATGGTGTCACGATTCATATATCATTGTTCAAGGAAAATGGTTACATTACGACGAGACCTATTACATGATCAACGTGTATGGGCCTCAAGATTCTGAAGCAAAAGCAATGTTATGGTCTACGTTACATGCTTTCATGCATGATCACAATGGTAACTATATGCTGTTTGGAGACCTAAACGCAGTCCGCGATGAATCAGAGAGATATGGATCAGTGTTTTCCAGGGACGAAGCAGACTCATTTAACACATTCATTAACAATTCTAATTTGGTCGACCTTCCTTTGGGTGGCCGTCTATTTACGTGGATGAATAAGGCGGGAACAAAAATGAGTAAGCTTGATTGGTTCTTAATTTCATATTCTATCTCAGATTCTATTTCGGATGCTTGTGTTACTGTTCTGGACCGATTATGGTCTGACCACAATCCAGTTATGTTTCATGTTAACAAAGTGGATTACGGGCCCATCCCATTAAAATTTTTTCACTCATGGTTGCATCGAAACGATTTGGATGAGGTTATCAAATCCGTTACTCTAATGATCCAAATTCTTCCTTTCATTCTAAGTCAAGTCTACAAGCAACGTGTTAAGGGGTGGCACCTAAACACAAAACACAATGAACGTTCCAGGAAACAAGAAATCTCTATTTTGTTAAAGGAGATTGAAATCAAAATAGACGGAAGAAGAGCTTCAGAGGAGGATAGAGCCACTCGAATCAATTTATTACATGAGTATAATGATCTTGAAAAATATTCAGAGATGGACGTTCTTCAAAAATCTCGTGTTAAATGGGACGTTGAGGGAGACGAAAACACAAAGTACTTTCATGGTCTCCTTAAACAAAAGAGACGACACCTATCAATACAAGGTATCACTGTTGATGGCAATTGGATTACGGACCCTCATCAGGTTAAAACCGCATTCCTAAAAATTTTCAAAGCTAAGTTTCAAGAAACGGAAGCTCCTGTTTTCTTTAATCCGTTGGTTGTGGCTTCAGTTTTAAATGAAGCGGATAAAGATATTTTAGAATGCCACATCTCCTTGGATGAAATTAAAGCTGCGGTTTGGGAATGTGGGAGTGATAAAGCGCCTGGGCCGGATGGTTTTCCGTTTTTCTTTATAAAGAATTACTGGGACTTACTAAAAGACGACATCTATAGCTTCGTGGTTAATTTCACGACTTCTGGTTTCATGCCACCTGGTTCTAATTCATCATTCATCACGCTTGTTCCCAAGGTTACTAACCCGATTCATATTAAAGATTTCCGGCCTATCTCTTTGATAGGAGTTCAGTACAAAATTGTTGCAAAAGTTCTCGCAAACAGGTTATCAAAAGTAGTAAACAAAATTATCAGTGCGAGCAATCGCATTCATTCGAGATCGTCAAATTCTCGACGGCCTCTCATGATGAGTGAGGTCATTGACCGGTATAAGAAGAAAACAAACGACTTCTCATATTCAAAGTCGACTTTGAAAAGCTTTTGATTCGATTAGTCGGAGGTATCTCGATTTCGTCCAATCTCAACTTGGTTTTGGTTTGCAATGGAGGAAATGGATCCAGCTTGTCTTCAATCGGCTAGAGCTTCAATTCTAGTTAACGAAGCCCATCATCGGAGTTTTCATTAAGCGTGGTTTGCGTCCAAGGAGACCCACTGTCTCCTTTCTTATTCATTATAGTCATGGAAGGTCTTCACTTAGCCATTAACGAGGCATCCAAGCAAATCTTATTCGTGGAGCTTTTGTTGGTGCCTCACGATTTTAACGTTCTCGCTTTTTCTATGCGGATGACGTTGTTATATCGTCATTCACTTAAGCAACAAACCTTTTCTTTTTCTTCAAGAGATGTCACTATTTTTATCATACTATATGTGTTTTTATTTGGTTTTATGGAGAATTTAGTTAAGAAAACAACATTTTCAAATCTATTTGCTGAAAACATGTTTGTTTGTTAAATTGTTGATATGGGGCTATACATAAACACATTTGCACAAGGATATAGATTAATATGGACATATGGCAGTCGTTACTACTCGTATGTGTTTATATTGGACCATGCTATACAAGATTGAGAAGCGGTTTTATCTTTTGACGAAGAAGCTCTAACTCAGAAAACATTTATAAAGGTGTGGTTTGCGTTAACCCTTTATCGACACTCGCCATTTGAACCACTTGACGATAGGGTAAATATGGAAGAAGACGAAGGCGAAAGAGATTGTAAGAACTAAGAAGTGTATGCATGTTTTAATGGGGATAACAGATTATATTTGGATCACAATACAATTTGACGTTAGAACCCGGCCACTATATCAAACATTTTTCTGACTTACAAAAATATAAAACATGCACAAGGATTTCACATTCACATTCATTATAAATAAAAATTGTAAACATTAAAGAGATGATGGAAGTTAGTGTGTGTGATGGCTTAGAATGAGTCAACTAACCTATAGGTCACAAGTTCAAGTCCTCGCAGCAATTTCCATTACATTTTTACGCAACGAAAAGGTGTACATCAACCAACTCTATCTTTGTGGTGCGGCGCAATCCTTTTAAAGGACTAAAGCAAAGATTTTAAAATAAGGCATTTCGTATCAATAGTTCATTTTATTCTATCAAAATTTTTAGGTACATTTTTTACATTGATCGAATCTATAATAAAGAGATCATATTCGATGGCTTGTAACTCAACTCTAATTTAAAAAAATATATATATATATATATATATATATATATATATATATATATATATATATATATATATATATATATATATATATATATATATATATATATATATATATATTTCTAAAGGTGCATCTTTTCGTAAATCCTTCATCGACACTTGACAATTGAGCCACTTGACGAGGGTTCAAAATGGAAGAAGAAGGCAAACGAGGTTGTGAAATGTATACATGTTTTTATAGGGACAAAAGAAAATATGTATACTTGGAACACAACGAAATTTGACTCTAGAACCCATTTCCACATTCTATGTCTAGCATTCTGGTAACTTATAAAAATTAAAGATGTATGGCGATTGCGATTCCACATTCAGACACATACATAATAAATAAATAAATATGGCATACTATATGGAGGTTTGAGGTTGGTGTGATGGAAAAGAATGAATGTACCAACCTATAGGTCACAAGTTCAAGTCCTTGTATTTTTTACGCACTTTTTACACAACGAAAAGATTTTCATGTACATCAACCTGCTCTATCTTTGTGCTGCGGTTATAGTTTTAAAGAACTAAAGCGAAGATTTTAAATAAGGCCTTTCGTATCAATAGTTCATTTTATTCAATCAAATTTTTATGTACATTGTTTATTAAACGGATCATATTCGATGGCTTTCAATCTGTTATCATTTTTTTTTCCAATAAGATATACTATTTGTTGATACAAAAGTTGGGCGTTCCTTGTTTGGGGCTCCGGCTCTCGTATCAATTGGATATTGCTGCTTAAGACCTGCGCACTAAGTAAATGAAAACATCGTTAGGCTTATCGTGAGATTGTCTCCACGATTATCCTCCCGTGAGAGTAAGTAATCGGTTTTAGGGTTATGGAGAGTTAGGGTTTAGATCGTTACCTTTAATGAGAGATAGGGTTCCTTTATATACACACGAAGTCCTTGTTGGTTTCGTGTTCCCCAACAATCGGCGATCCCGCCTAAGTCGGTTGGCAAACGATTATCTCCATAATTAGGAGATATCCAATATCTTATTCCGTAAATAACATTGGGTTTGCGCCTTCGGCCTAAACACTTATCGGCCTAGCCCGCCATCTTTGGGCTCGTAAGTATCGGACCTTGGTCGGGTTCGTGACCGAATATAGGCTATACTTCATCATGTCCCCCAGCCTAGTATGCTTGTGACTAGCTGCGGATGCTAGACTAACAACTGCAGCCAAGAAATAATCATGAGCGTAGCAAAGAAGCCAAAAAAAAAAAAAAATCCGTCTCGAGAGATACACGTTGTATCTAGACACAATATTTAAAATGGATGCCTCGTAAATCGGGGGAAAGAAACTGTAACGGCGTCACATCAAAGGATCTGAGCCACACATTGGAGATAGTGGACTCCACGTGTCGTTCATCGCGTGAATGAGAAGACTTATATAACCATCGACCTCCATTTCACTGTGATTATCACAGTAAAAAACTCAATCCGTCATTGTTAACAAGCCTTCAACTTGCAACCCAGAAAATTACTATTCGAAAGGTAACCGTGCGTGCGCTTATAAAAACAATACCATGGTCAAGGTGTTATCTGATTTCACATCTGACATAACTGAGGGCGAACTTCTAGAGTTCGCCGGATTATATTCTGTCGCGGTGCATCCGGAAGTTCCGGATGCGGCGGCGATGGTGCGGACTTCTCCGAAGGAAAATAGGGTATACACGCGCGTTTTTGAGCACGCGAATCAACGTGTGCCAATATCTTTGTTCCCGAGCGACGTGTTAAACTACTACCGTCTTCATATATCCCACCGCACCGCATAGGTGCGGCTAAAATCACCAACCGAGGTTAATTGCCGACATCGGCAATTAACCCGACTATCCACCGTTCGCGCTTTATCACACTACGTGATCACACGGGTGGGTATCGTTCGCTAAGCGTCTTTGGCGCCTTCGATGTTATCTTGAAAAGTAGACGCGCTCGGGAATTGGAGAAACGTTTTACGGGTAGATGAAGTGTGCTTCCCATCGCACTTTGATTTCTATACCTGGGTTCATTCTCGAAGGATGGCGCCCTCCCTGGATCGTATAATGTGGAGGATGCGGATACAATAAATACCAATCGCATCCCCATCAATTCCTATCCTGAGGAATTTTTGGTGCACATGGGCATTAGCCGCAACTATTTTGGTAGACCTGATGAGGTTCCAATCTTTTTGGGCGCGGATGGCCAGGGTGGGTGTTCGTCCTTCGCATCCCTTTTCATTGTTAATGTAAGCTTTTCTTCCTTTATTGTATTTATAATAACTTGTGTGTTGTTGTCTTTTGTGTCGCAGAGATGGATCTATTCAGAGTCGTGCAACTGGCGAAACCGCTGCAGGTTAATGTGGGGACACGCCCACTGAAAGAGGGAGAAGAGCCCATACTTGATGCTACCGCAGGGCGTACCCTGGAAATGGATCTGGGAGAAACAGGGACCAGCTCCTCTGTCGCACTGGAAGCGACGCCGCTGCAAAGCGTGCCGAGCCCTAGAGTGCCTTCTCCATTGGTGCAGCCATCGCAAGTAGCAGTGGTGCAGCACATGGAGGAAGAGGAAGAGGAGGAGGAGGACCCCGGGTTGAAACGCAAGAGATCACTCGGAGAGGATGGCGCAAGCTCATCGAGGAAGAAGCGCCCTGTTATCCTAACTGTGGAATCATCATCAAGCAATGTTGCGTCACCTCCCCCCTCGGCTGATACATCTGGCCCACAGTAAGTAATGTCGACAAAGTTTTTTGCGCATCCACTGTTTACGTGAGAAATTAATAATTCTTTTCTTGTGTGCAGGTTTGAGTAGTCTGCGGAGTCGCCCCCCATAGATAGTCCGGTACACTATGATCCAAATAGCAAAAATGCTGAGCCATTGGCGGCTGGGGATGCGCCCATGGATCAGCTGGTTGAGGAGTTGATGCTGGCGGCTGCGCATCAAACTTCACTTGTTGAGAAGCTAAAAGCCAAGGTTTTTGGGGAAGGCAGCCAAGGCGCGCTAAAGGATCAAAAAATTGCGTCTCTGGAGGCGCAGTTGGCTGGCGCGAAGGCCGAAGCAGAGGGCCTAAGTTTGTACGCCCAAAAGCTCGCTGGAGAGAAAATGGCGCTAATGGGTCAAATAAGCCGGAGCGCGTCTTGAGTCGGCAGGTATAAGTCTTCATGTCATTTGGCCTTTGAAGTATCTGGAGAAGGGCAAGGAAGAGTTGACCTCTCAGCTGGAAAATTTTGGTGCTACTGTGAGCAATGCCTTGGAGGCGCAGGAAATGAAATTGCGCAAGCTGAGCCTGGAGTACGATGAGGAGTTATATCCCCAACTCCTATCTACAATCGCGGAGCGCAGATGGCTCATTGGACATGGTATTCGACTTGCCGCCTTAGCGCTTTGGAGTCATAGGAGGTAGTGGACTCGTTTGGGGAGTTGTTCAATGCGCTGTTGCTGGGTAAGGCCGAGGCTATTGAGGAGCTTCAAGAGGCTAACTTGTTAAAGGTGCTCATGGATAAGGTGCACAGGTATAATGCGCGATCATATGATGATAGGGGTCATTATGGAGGGGTTGCTATGGAAAAAATGAAGTCATTGGAGCTTCCCTTGATTTCTGAGTTAGAGCGCGACTAGGATTATCCGATAGGGGTCATTATGGAGGGGTTGACCTTAGCTCGTCATCGTGGTGAAAATGCAGAAGCGCAGCTGGACTTTTTCCTGAAACCCGATGAATCTCAACTCCAAGTGCCTATATTTGCGCGCCCCAAAGATATCTTGAATCCATTTGCTTTGGAGAAGGAAGTTCCGTTGAAACAAGTCTTGGAAGCCCATGCTACAAGGCTCGCCAAGAAAAAAGGTATTGCGGGCAAGGCCATTTTGTGTGGTGTTGGCGCCGCTCACCTTCCCCGGTCTGACGGGGTGCCGGTTAGTGTTGCAACGGTATCCCGCCAAGACTCCGACTTGTTGAAGAAGTTAAGCGAGGTTAAGGAAGCAACAAGCCGCGTGGGGAGTTCTTCTCTGAAGCGTTGTAATAGTTTATAGATTGTAACTCGTATTTGTAAACATCCTTTTGTAAGCACAATGGTACTGAATGGGACATTTATTTTTGTTAAACATTGTTGCTACTTATAATATTTGCACTTAGTTACTTGTTTTTCCATAAAAAAACGCGCGTATTGTCTAAGAAGCCAACTGTTGTATAAGCGCGGGTAATATGTGAAGTTCATAATCATGTATGAGATTCATGGTATACTTAAGACATAATTTCTAAGTACTTGTTATCATAGTCGTGTATGTTGTGATATGCAACGTACTGTAAATATCACATGTAAGGAGTCGTGTCTTGATTCCTAATTTGTTAAACGTGCATCGTGTCGTTGTTGCGCACCCATCGTGGGATGCGTCATGTAACTTATTCCAACGTCTTGAGAACAAGGTGTTTAACAAGGATCGTGATCCATCGTTGATGGGTTTGTAACCCTCTTACTCAACGAGTCATTTAGTAGGTTTACTCATCCTTTTACCATCGTGGTTTTTAGGTGCATGCACGCCATGTAGGCAAAAGATAAAAATGTTAAGACATAAAGTATATGGAAATAACAAATTAAAATGTGTCGCGAATTAGCTAGAAACCGCGACGGTTTATTGATACTTGCAAGTTTTTATGAAAGAAAATAATTAAGACTTTGCCTAAAAGAAAAAGTAAATACGGATATTTATTGGGTACTAAAGTGTAAGAGTGTCCGTGCGTTGGGCGTAGCCATTCCTAGAGATAGCATCGCTTGAGATTTCAAATGTTCCATGTACGCGGTAGGTCCCACCATCCATGTCTCGTAGCTTGTACGCTACTGTTCCTAATGCTTCATAACCTCATAGGGCCCTTCCCACTTGGTCCGAGTTTGCCCGTGTCTTCTCGCATTGCTCGCATCATTGGCGCGGTGAACGACGTCACCGGTCTCGAATGAAACACTTCTTACTTTAGCATCATAGTATCCTTCATTTTGACTTCGACCTTGCTTCACATATGGTCGCTCGCGTCTTTCTTCCAACAGTCCAAGTCGATCGCGGCGTCATCATTGGTTGCCACATTGATTTTAGCGGTCACGAATAGTGGGCATCCCAATTTAGGGTGGTATGCCTTGAGGCGCAGGAAATGAAATTGCGCAAGTGAGCACGAGTACGATGAGGAGTTATATCCCCAACTCCTATCTACTATCGCGAGCGCAGATGGCTCATTGGACATGGTATTCGACTTGCTGCCCTTAGCGCTTTGGAGTCATAGGAGGTAGTGGACCTGCTTGGGGGAGTTGTTCAATGCGCGTTGGTGCGGGGTAAGGCCGAGGCTATTGAGGAGCTTCAAGAGGCTAACTTGTTAAAGGTGCCTGCGGATAAGGTGCCTGGGTATAATGCGCGATCATATGATGATAGGGGTCATTATGGAGGGGTTGCTATGGAAAAAATGAAGTCATTGGAGCTTCCTTTGATTTCTGAGTTAGAGCGCGACTAGGATTATCCGATAGGGGTCATTATGGAGGGGTTGACCTTAGCTCGTCATCGTGGTGAAAATGCAGAAGCGCAGCTGGACTTTTTCCTGAAACCCGATGAATCTCAACTCCAAGTGCCTATATTTGCGCGCCCCAAAGATATCTTGAATCCATTTGCTTTGGAGAAGGAAGTTCCGTTGAAACAAGTCTTGGAAGCCCATGCTACAAGGCTCGCCAAGAAAAAGGTATTGAGGGCAAGGCCATTTTGTGTGGTGTTGGCGCCGCTCACCTTCCCCGGTCTGACGGGTGCGGTTAGTGTTGCAACGGTATCCCGCCAAGACTCCGACTTGTTGAAGAAGTTAAGCGAGGTTAAGGAAGCAACAAGCCGCGTGGGGAGTTCTTCTCTGAAGCGTTGTAATAGTTTATAGATTGTAACTCGTATTTGTAAACATCCTTTTGTAAGCACAATGGTACTGAATGGGACATTTATTTTTGTTAAACATTGTTGCTACTTATAATATTTGCACTTAGTTACTTGTTTTTCCATAAAAAAACGTGCGTATTGTCTAAGAAGCCAACTGTTGTATAAGCGCGGGTAATATGTGAAGTTCATAATCATGTATGAGATTCATGGTATACTTAAGACATAATTTCTAAGTACTTGCTATCATAGTCGTGTATGTTGTGATATGCAGCGTACTGTAAATATCACATGTAAGGAGTCAGGTGTCTTGATTCCTAATTTGTTAAACGTGCATCGTATGCGTTGTTGCGCACCCATCGTGGGATGCGTACAGAACTTATTCCAACGTCTTGAGAACAAGGTGTTTAACAAGGATACGTGATCCACTGTTGATGGGTTTGCAACCCTCTTACTCAACGAGTCATTTAGTAGGTTTACTCATCCTTTTACCATCGTGGGTTTTTTAGGTGCATGCACGCCATGTAGGCAAAAGATAAAAAATGTTAAGACATAAAGTATATGGAAATAACAAATTGAAATGTGTCGCGGAATTAGCTAGAAACCGCGACGGTTTATTGATACTTGCAAGTTTTTATGAAAGAAAATAATTAAGACATTTGCCTAAAAAGAAAAAATAAATACACGGATATTTATTGGGTACTAAAGTGTAAGAGTGTCCGTGCGTTGGGCCGTAGCCATTCCTAGAGATAGCATCGCTTGAGATTTCAAATGTTCCATGTACGCGGTAGGTCCCGACCATCCATGTCTCGTAGCTTGTACGCGCCTGTTCCTAATGCTTCAGTAACCTCATAGGGCCCTTCCCACTTCGGTCCGAGTTTGCACATGTCTTCTCATGGCTCGCATCATTGGCGCGTAAACGAAGTCACCGGTCTCGAATGAAACACTTCTTACTTTAGCATCATAGTATCCTTCATTTTGACTTCGACCTTGCTTCACATATGGTCGCCGCCTTTTCTTCCAACAGTCCAAGTCGATACGCCGCCGTCATCATTGGTTGCCACATTGATTTTAGCAAGTGCGAATAGTGGGCATCCCAATTTAGGCTGGTATGACGGCCTCTGTCCCATAGACTAGAGAAAATGGAGTGTCCCTTGTGCTGGTTTTGATTGAAGTGCGGTGCGCCCACGTAACATGCGATAATTCTTCTACCCACCTTCCTTTGTGCTTGTCCGGCGTGTTTTAATTCCTCACCTAGACTTCGATTTGAACGCCGACTAAGCCGCTGGTCTCGCGGATGTTTAACCGATGCGGCGTCTTTGCGTGATATTCAACTTCTCGCACCGCCTTTAAAGGATTGTCACAAAATTGTTTCTCGTTGTCCGAGATGATTTCCCAGTAGTCCGGCGGCATACAATATTGTCCCAAACAAAGCGTTTGACACGATTGCTAGTAATTGTTACCATCGCTTTGCTTTGATCCACTTCGTGAAGTAGTCTATGGCCACTATGAGAAATTTTAATCCTCTTCGCGAACGGGAAGGGACCTGCAATGTCTATACCCCACCTGTAGAATGGCCATGGCGTTGTGATGGGCGTTAGCTCCTGTTGTGGTTGGCGCGGGATGGGTCTATGAACCTGACAATCGGCGCACTTTCTTATTAATTCCCGCGCATCGCGGTGCATGGTGGGCCAATAGTATCCTGACCGTAAAGCCCGCGCAACCACGGACCGTGGTCCTGAATGCATGCTGCATGAACCTGTGTGGATTTCCCGCAGTCCATAATTTGCTTGTAGGGGGCCCACACAGCGGAGCCATGGTTGCAGAAAGGATCGTCGATATAGTACATCATCTCGGAGCTCAAACCTCTGTGCTGTGCGCCGTATTCTTCTGGCTTCCTTCTGCTCTTGGGGTAATACGCCCTTGCTTATGAATTCCCTTATCGGTGTCATCCACGTAGGGCCTTCCTCCTCGATTACCGTGGATATTTCCATCTCCGAGATGGATTTGTTCTTCAATGTTTCCACTAGAACTTGTTTTGACAGGTGTGCGAAGCTTGTGGATGCGATCTTGCTTAGTGCATCCGCCTTTCGATTTTCCCCTCTAGGGACCTGTTTGATGGTAAACCTGTCAAAGACTTGGATTAGTGACTTGGTCTTGTCGAGGTATTGGATCATATTCTCCTCTTTAGCCACGTACTCGCCCAACACGTGGTTGGCTACTAGCCGGGAATCTACATTTGCTTCCAGGTTGCGTACACCCATTCGAGTACAATGCGTAGTCCGTGATTAGGGCTTCGTACTCGCTTCATTGTTTGTCGTTGTGAATTCAAAACGCAGGCATAAGTGAATTCCATTCCTTCCGGACTTGTGAGGATGAGGCTCTACTCGACCCATCCACATGAAGATCCATCTGTAAACAAGATCCATGGATCTTGTAGTTCCTTCTTGCCTAGTACGGTGCGACATCGCGTCCGGGTTTTCGATGATGAAATCGCTAGTATCCGCCTTTATCGCCGTACGTGGTCCAGGGAGATGTTGTGTTCACCTAGCAACACGCTCCACTTCGTAGTCGCCCGATCGCGGGTTTGGAGATGATTTGCTTGATTGGTTGGTCCGTGATCATTACTATTGGATGCGCTTGGAAGTACTGCGCGACCGCTTGGCGGCGAATACTAAAGCCGTGACCAACTTTTCCATTGCACCGAATTGATCTCCGCTTTCTTGAGCGCTTTGCTTACAAAGTACACCGTGTTTGACTGACCGTGTCCGCGTGAGATCACACCGACCGCCCATGTGTCGCAGATAAGTACATAATTAACTCTTCCCCGGTCGGGGTGCGACTAATGCGGGGACCGCCAGTGGTGTTTAAGCTGTGTGAAGGCTTCTTCCGCCTCCGTAGTCCAAATGAAAATCTCCTTTTATACACTTCTTAAGTGTCTTGAAGAGAGGTAGTGACTTGTCTGCCGACTTGGATAAGAATCTGTTTAGACCACCCGTTTTCCATTGAGAGATGGACTTCCTTCAACGCATGGTGAAGGAAGTTCGATGACGACTTGGTTTTTCTAGGACATGGTTTGATGCCATCAGGTTCTATCAGGTATCCGAGAAACATGCCTTCTGTAGCGCCAAAAGTGCACTTTTTAGGGTTTAGCTTCATGTTGATCTCTTTGAGTCTCCTAAATGTTTCCTCAATGTCGCGCACCAACTCATCCTCAGTATGGATTTTTATGACTAGGTCGTCAACGTAAACCTCTAAGTTGCGGCCCACCTGTTTTTCAAATGCATTATCTACTAACCGCTGATAGGTGGCGCCTGCGTTCTTCAAGCCAAAGGGCATTTTGGTATAGCAGTAGACGCCTTGGCTTGTATGAAAGGCCGTTTTTTCCTCATCTTCCTTAGCCATCTGGATTTGGTGGTATCCTTTGTATGCATCTAGGAAACACTTGAGCGGGTATCCACACAAAGATTCTACCTTCCAGTCTATCTCCGGTAGCGGGTAGCAGTCTTGTGGACATGCTTTGTTGAGATCTGTGAAGTCCACACACATCCGCCAGCTACCATCGCTCTTCTTTACCATTACTGGGTTGGAAAGCCAGTCGTGGTAGTAGACTTCTCTCATGATACCTGCCTCCACAAGCTTGTGTACCTCTGCCAGAATTGCTTGTGCGCTCGAGCTTGGCGCGCTCAACGGTGTGGTGAGTATCCTTGTCGGATTCTCGACTTATGTTCTGTGATTGAACGTGGTACCCCGCTCATGTGCTTTGGCTCCCATGCAAAGATGTCCGTGTTCTTTTGCAAGAGTGCGATCTGAGATGCCTTGCCGTTGTCCGGCAGGGACCCTCCGATCGATACTTCCTATTCGGTAATCGGATGAATTGCAACCTTCGATTTGGAACTTTGTTTGCTACCGTTGCTCGGGATAGGTGCCGCCTCGCATGTAATCGTGTTACATTCTCTATGTGGTACAGGTGGCGTTGTAGAGTAACAATACCACCTTCCACCGGGAATTTGAGCATCCCATGTGTTGTAGACGGTATTGCGCGCATGGTTGATATCCTTGGTCTTCCGATAATGCCATTGTATGGCGAAGGGATTTGATCACCATGAAATCCATCCAGTCGTCATGAGTGTTCTTTATTGCCCACACTGACTAGTAGGCGATTTGCCCCATATGCCATATCTTTTCTCCTCAGAAACCGGTCGGTACTGTCATGACCGGGCTTAATCGATCGCGTATCTCGTGTCGCAATCGCTTGAAACGAAGGTTCGTACATTATGTCGACGGATGCTCCTCCATCAACATACATGCGGTGGATATCGTGACCCCGCATTTTTTGATGGTGAGCGGCTCTACATTGTTGTCTGCAGCTAAGGTGGGAAAGAGATTTCACTTCCACGGAAAATTTCGGTGACTTTCTGCCTAGTTACTCCGCCATGATTGTATCATGTAGATGGTTTCAGCCTTGTCTTTGGGTGTCTCTTTCTTGTTCCCATTCTTCTGTCTATCCTTTCCTTCCTTGATGTTCTTGACCAAATGGTCCAATCTGCCTCTTTCACTAGTTTATCGATGAGTTGTCGCAGGTTGGACACATTCATTGGTGGTGTGGCCCTTCTGTCCATGATAGTCACAATATCCACTCCCCACGCGCCGATCCTCTGGAGTGCGCATTTGTGGGGGTCTTGGAAAGTTCGCACCTTCTGTTGCGAGTATTTCCTTTGGAGTCTTGGTCAGCGGGGTATACCTGTCATTATCCCGTCCGCTCCCCTGACCGCGGTAGTTCTTGTTACGGTTGCTACTCCGGTCAGTGGATTGTCTCCCAGGTTGATCCTGTGACCGATAGTTTGAGTAGCTTTTCTTGCTATCCGGCGGCTTCTCCTGGACGAAGGACCTTGTCCGTTTCATTAATTCATCAAAGGTTTGGGGATCTTGTCGTTCACCTTTTGATGAGTTCGGTTATTGATCCCATTCATGAACCCCGAGATTTTCAAAGACTTGGGCATGCCTTAACTCAGATGCACTCATCTTTGAAGCGCCCATGTATGCGCTTGTAGATTCCCCAGGCTGCTTTTACCTGGCGAGTTCGACAGGTTTTTAGCGCACTTCTTCCGTTGGGTGAAGTTTAGGCGGAATGCCTTTCTCAACTCTTCAAAGCCATCGATGCTTCTGCGTGGAAGCTTACTGAACCAGTTCCGCGCGTTTCCCACTAGCGTGGAATTAAACATGTGGCACCACACAGGTTGTGGCCAATTTTCGATAGTAGCGGCTGATTTGAAAATTTTTAGGTGATTATCAGGATCACCTGTTCCATCATAAGTTTTGACGTTAGCGGGCATGCGCCTTCTCTTATCTTCTGAGAAGTTACTGATACGTCGAGTGAACGCATCCACCTTCTGGCGGCGCCATGGAAGAGACATGTCTTCCTCCTCTTGGTCACGGTATTTCCTCTTGGACTTCCAGTGTCCAGTTTCGCTATTCTCGTTGTCCGAGGAATTACCGGAGGACGAATTCTCCCTTCTTCGGCGTTTGCGCCGACTACCCTCAGAATCTGCACTTGAAGGGCTTTCACTTGGGGAGTATCGTCGCCCAAGTCTGTCCTGGACTTTGCGGCTACCAAGCCTGGCGTGGACATTGGTACGCCGTTCATCCTCCTCGCTTCCTTCCAGATGCTGCGAGTTAGATGTCTCATCATCCTCAACTCTCCTCCCAATTCTGTTAAACACTGGGGGTCGGCGGCTATCCCTCCCGCGTTTCTCCTTCTGACGGCGCGGTGGGGATGTTTCGTATTCTGAGTCGAAATTGAGTCGAGCATGCAGGCTTCGACTCGACCTCTTTTTGCTTCCTCTTGCATGAGGTCGCCAAGGTTTCGTAATTTTGAGATACAAAATCTCCGGTGCGAGTTCGGTCGACCCCTTCTGAGAGGGTGCACGCTTCTACCACCGGCCCTTGTTTCGCTTCTGCATCCGGTGCCTTCAAGAGGCCGCTTTCTATCTTGATTGAAGGGAGTAGCAAAAGGGTGCAGCAGCGGATCTCCTGCTACCGTGGTGGTTGTAGTGGCTTGGGTTGTCCCCGAGCGTTGTTCCACCGTAGGAAAGACTAGGTCTGGACCTAATCCTTGGTTTTTGGCGACACTGGATGTCCCAGAAGTCTGCTTAGAAGCTGATCCGCTTTGTTGCTTCTTTCCTGTAAGGTCTGCTTGCGATCGCTGATTTCCATGTTTCGTCATTCTAGTTCTTAGTTAGGGTCCCACGGATGGCGCCACTTGTTGATACAAAAGTTGGGCGTTCCTTGTTTGGGGCTCCGACTCTCGTATCAATTGGATATTGCTGCTTGAGACATGCGCACTAAGTAAACAGAAAACACCGTTAGGCTTATCGTGGGATTGTCTCCCACGATTATCCTCCGGCGTGAGAGTAAGTAATCGGTTTTAGGGTTATGGAGAGTTAGGGTTTAGATCGCACCTTTAATGAGATAGGGTTCCCTTTATATACACACGAAGTCCTTGTTGGTTTCGTGTTCCCCAACCATCGGCGATCCCGCCTAAGTCGGTTGGCAAACGATTATCTCCATAATTAGGAGATATCCAATATCTTATTCCGTAAATAACATTGGGTTTGGGCCTTCATGGGCCTAAACACTATCGGCCTAGCCCAGCCATCTTGGGCTCGTTAATATCGGACCTTGGTCGGGTTCGTGACCGAATATAGATTATACGTCATCACTATTTTAATAAGATATATCATATTTTTATGATAAGATATACTCGTATCATTTTTTAGGTACATTTTTTACGTTTGATATGTTTCTTGCTCTTATTTATGTTTTACCGTACACACATCATATTTATAAATGGCTTGGCTTCTTGCTGTTATGAGTCGGACTTCTTAAACAAAATAGCTTTATGTGTCCTTTTATTTCGTTTTTTGAAACATTTGTTGATTTTGGTTTATTATGAACACACAACTGCACAAGGAGATCGATTAAGATGACTCAACTGCTTGACGACGGTCATTAACAGCTACGAGCACAATACTTCAATATGGTATATGGAGAAAGCTACGGTACTACATCATACATATAAATGTAGATAGAACCATTTGGCAGTCCTCATTGCTCAAATGTGTCGATAACTAATCAAAAGCAAGGCATTTGACCAATTGACCATGCTATAGGAGATCAAGAAGCCGTTTTGCCTTTTGCCTGAGCTAAAATTTTATTACATTTCTAGATGTGCATGTTCTCGTTAATCCTCAATAGAAACTCGAAAGTTGAACCACTTGATGAGTGGCCAAAAATGGAAGAAGAAGAAGAAGACGACGACGACAGAAGAGATTGTAAGAAGTGTATACATATTTTAATGGGACAACAGATAACATAATTCAGAACACAACGAAATTGGACTCAAAACCCATTTTCATCTTATAAAAACGTAAACTTGTCTAGCGATTTCACATTTACATATATAATAAATACAAATAAACGGCACTTTAGTAACAAGTTATAGGTTGCCCTGATGGCAAAGAATGAATTCACTAATCTACTGGTCACAAGTTCGAGTCATCGGGTACTTCTGTATACTTTTTTTGTTTTACACATTGAAATAAGTCATAAGTTATTAGATTTAAAACATTGAAATGTTTCTTGGTGGTTTGTGTTTTCTTATGTATGTTCACAATTCTTTTTTCCTCCATAAATGTTATGCTACTTTCGATTTGTCCTTGCTATGGACCCAGTAAATTTAAAACATTTTTGCTGTAGACGTAACGAGTTATTGCACCGAGGGATTTCGACGTGCACGGCTTATCCACAAATTCACAAAGCATGTTAAGTCACTATTAAAAGCTTGAAGGCTCATTGCATTTGGTAGGTACCCATCTCCATCTCTTTTCATAATTTTGGAAATGTCATGTTCTTGATATTAAGGAGCCCTTGATTTCCTGACTTTATATCTAAGTTATCATGTGATCTATTTCTAGTTAAGTTGGTGTATGAGACGGCTTGTAAACAATACTATGAATTAACTTTTCAATGATCCTTAAATATGAGGAGAGTACAATTTATAGACATACAATTTATAACAAGGTAATGTTAGAATTAACAAATTACACAAAGGTACTAAAAGAATGTAAGAATTATAAAGTTGATGTTGTAATATCCCCTCTCAAGCAAGATGGTGGTGGTCCGAGACGAAGCAACTTTCCAAAGAATTCAAACTGCGGGCGAGGAAGACTTTTGGTAAAAATGTCAGCCACTGAAGCTTGGATGGAATGAATCTGGTGTGAAGCTTACTGGAAGCAACAAGCTCACGAATAAAATGATAATCAAGATCAATGTGTTTCACTCGCTTATGGGAAACAGGATTCTGCATAAGGAATAATGCACTGCGATTATCACATAGTATAGTTGGACGTTCTGGTGATAGAGCATGCATTTCCTGAAGTAGGTAAGTTAACCAAACGATTTCAGCAGCAGTGTTGGCCATTGCTCGATATTCAGATTCACAACTAGAGCGAGAGATCGTAAAGTTGTTTCTTAGCACTCCAAGATATGAGATTTCCCCAAAAAAATGGAGTAACCATAAGTGGATCTAGGTGTCTAGAGTGGATCTACGTGTCTCTAGACACCTAGCCCAATCAGCATCGGAGTACCCAAGGATCAAAGTTTGAGTAGGTTTGCTAAAATTTAAACCAAATGCCAATGTGCCTTTAATATAGCGAAGAATCCTCTTGACCTCTTGATAGTGAGATGTGGTTGGAGCATGTAGTAACTGACGGACTTGATTGACCGCATAAGAAATGTCGGGTCTAGTTATTGTGAGATACTGAAGTGCACTAACAATAGAGCGGTAATTAGCCGGGTCTGGAAACGGATCCCCTGTGGAGACCATTGAGACATTTGATCCTAATGAAGTGGGAGCTGGTTTGGCATCTATCATTTTGGCCCTCAAAAGAATTTCGTTGGCATACTTGGATTGATTCAAAAATAGCCCCTTAGAAGTGTAAGTAACCTCAAGCCCAAGAAAGTATTGAGCTTCCCCAAATCTATAATAGCAAATTCTTTGTTGAGACGTGTAATGAATGCCTTGAGAACATGAGGTTGATTTCCAGTTAAGATTAAATCATCAACATATACCAATAGATACATAATGCAAGCATCTCTTTTGAACACAAATAGTGATGTATCGGCCTGACAACATGTGAAGCCATTATCGGTTAAAATGTGCTTAAATGATGAAACCATGCCCGAGGGGCCTGTTTGAGGCCATACAATGCTTTATTCAGCTTGAAAACGTGATCAGGAAACTTCGGGTCGATAAAACCTAGTGGTTGCTCCATGTACACACATTCATCAAGATTGCCATGTAAGAAGGCATTGTTTACATCTAATTGATGTAATTTGTAACACCCCAAAATGGCTCGTGAAGCATACAAGTATTGGGGTGCTATTAAATTGATATCACAACATAAGCATAGAATAACCGATTTTCATAAATAAAATATTATTCATTCTTGTAAACAATGTTTACATTATTGATTTGTCTGAAAAAATGGCCCATTATAAAATGTGGTCCCAATACATAAATCGTAGTGCCTATGACCATGCCATGCCTTTGCCTTGCGCCTCCTAAGATAAGCTATCACCTCAAAACATGAAAATACATGCTAAAAAGTGTCAACACGAGGTTGGTGAGTTCATAGGTTTATTTAAATGGCACTTCAGTATACCATTTAACATTTGGTTTTGATGATCATTACGTCTTGCATAATGTCATAAAAATTTAGGTTTACCTTATATAAAAGAATTTCATTAGTGGACCATAAGCAGGGTATATGCACATTACAACGAATATAATGCCATATATTATAAATCTATTACACCAGCACTAAGTTCATGCAACGAAGCTCTGACGGTTTACGTATGCAAATGTAGTCATACAAATAAGGAGCCCATGGCGAGTGTTTACCAATACACTCGGTTCGACATGCTATATGTTTCGCCTTGACCCATGCGGGGCCAACGAGCAGAGTCACCCCAATAGATCTATTTATAACATTTGCGCTTCCCGCAGGTGTGGTTCATGAAAAGGGCAATATGGGATCTAAGGACTTAGGCTAAGCTGCGTAATATTCTAGGTCAAGTATTTTTGGTATGGTCCATAAAACATCTATGTATGATGTATTTTCAAACATATCAATCAAAAGGCATAGTATGCATGGAAATGCACCATTAAAATCATTTAAGTAAAATGAGCATGTATCTTCCCCCAAAACAAGTATAAAACAGATTAAAAGTAGGGCTATGAAACTCACCTTGGCAATTAGTCGTCCAAATGGAATTAAATCAAGGGGTGATAGTGCACGGCTCCGACACGCAACCTAATTAATACGGCAATTTAGTCTTTATGCTTAAGACTTGATAAAGTTAACTAACTTTATAAATTTTAAATGTTTATGTTGTTGTTGTTGCTTGTGTGGCATTGGTTAAATTTAAAACATTTTTCTAAATGTTTGTAGTATTGGCTCTTGGAAGGGTATACATGTAAGTATATCAAGGAAGAACAAGGCTTTGGTTTGATGATAACCGAATGAGGATGTACGAAAGGATGTACATTTATTAGGACATTATCGGTTGCATGGACATCATGAATGAAGGAAAGTATATATATATATATATATATATAATTACCCATATATATATATATATAATTTATATATGTTTACGTCGTTACTAATAAATAAAAAAAAAGTTTTAAGTACAATTCAACTTGTATACATTTGTAAGTTTCCAAAATACATTTCATGTATCAAATGTATACATTTTTAAAATAAATATCATGCTTGTAAGTGACAACTTAATCATTCCGATTGTAAATGAAAATATGATGGATTACATTAATACATTTCAAATACTAATATGTTACGAAAGATTGTATGTATATATATATATATATATATATATATATATATATATATATATATATATATATATATAGTGTAGAGTTATTGTGAGAACCAAATAAATTATGAGAGCTCGAGAACCACCTTTGTATCGCTAATTATGCATAGTGTATATCATGTCAATGCAAGATGGCATTTATGTAAATATCGTAACTTATTTTAGAAGAAAAATTAAATTAGGGGCAAAGTGGTAATTTAAATCTCCATAAAAATAGCATCCCATTTAGAAAACCACCGGTTACTTCATTTTTAGATTTAGGAAAAATGCCATCTCTATCATTCAAAACCCTAACCACCCTTCATAACATTAGAGACGCCTCCTCCCATAATCAACATCAACGACACTATTTTTAATCGACCCACTCATCCCTCGTTCTTTAATGGATACTCAATTTATTCAGAACCAGGTTTGTAGGTATCTTGATTTGTTTAGATATAAATTATATTTGTTTTGTTACAGTATTGAATTTTGGAGTATTAAATCATGGTCAAAGATTGTTTCTTTATTCAGTTGTTTGCTTAAAAAATTGATCTTAATTGAAGTTTAGATGATGATGATAGTTTGTTTAAATCATGATAGTTTATTGAATCATGGTCAACGATCGTTTCTTACATTTAACCGGGACTTTTTTTTCTTCGTATGTTTTAATTTAAGTCTTACATTTAACATTGTGAATATATGCTTGGGTTTTCTGAACTGATTGTTTCAGATATGAATATTAATTATCTATTTGGTTTCACAAGAAAAGATGGTACCAAAACATCAATTTGATATTCGAGAAGACATGATCACGACACGAACGGGTTTTGACTTCCATTTTGTCGAACACTATCTTTGGAGAAAGGCACTGGTCTTTAAGGTAAATTCATAATCATCAATCATGCTAAAATTAGTTCACTTTGGATTAAACTATGCATTGGTTTTATACGTATGGTTTTCTTTTATTTGGTCATTTCATTACTTATGGTCAATCACTTTTAGTAAAAACATTGCAACTAATACTTGGATTAACGTTGTCGTTTTAGGTTTTGGCTATCGAAAGACACGTCTCATTCTTTTATTAGGTAATCTCATAACCAAGAATCCATATTTTATGTCCATATATTGTCAGGTAATTAAATATATTCCTAACGATCATCAACCTATTCTAATTTAGAAGGGGCTGAATCACAAACGACTGACGTAGCTGCAGAAGCTGCTGCTGAGAGCTACTTTTTTGTGCAGGCGAGAAGTGAAATTAGTTGAAAGGTGTAATTGAGTTTGCTTTTGTATGCATATTCTGGATGATTTATTCTGTTTTTGTGCAACTAGGATCTTTTTTGCTTTATCAGGCAACTTGCTCTTATCTCATCCCGTACATAATTTTTTTATAGCATGTAGTTGAATCAATTGTTATGCTTGATCAGGCAACAGTCCGTCGCAGCGCGGTGGACCGTCATCACAAAGGTACTCAAAAACTAATGAATCCTAAGGCAAGTGGATTAAACCGATACACCCGCAGTTGTTCGGCCATCCAAGGTAAGCGGGTTCATTAGTTTTTATGTTGTTGGACAATGTTTTTATAGTTTGAAGCCTTATTTGCTGTCATGTTTTATATTTATGAAGGGGGACTTCTCTTTCGATGGGTTATTTGCGAACCTAGTAAACGGGTTGTTGCCATCTTTCGTGGAAGAAGATGCTGATTCCATGGAAGGCCCGATAAATATTAGTACGGCAAAAGGGCTATCAAGTCCCTTATTTCCTGAAGTAGAGTCTTTGTTGTTAATTTTAAGATTCTTGTACACAACTAGTTGATCTTGAGCAGGTGAATCTTGGATTATAGTTTTCACACATCTATTATGTTTTGTTATGTTTTCTTCGATTTCACGGATTAATTGCTTAGAATGACAAAACAAGTATACATGGTTTACTGAGTTCTTGTAATGTACTATGAAAGTTATCTGTAGTCATATTATCATAACCTACTTGCGATATGTTACTAATAATAGCAATATATTACACTATTTTTAACCAATATTAGCAACGTGTTTTCATTAATGTTGCACTTGGGCTATATTTATTGAAATCTTCATAGTGCGTTACTATAATCAGTAAAAGCAGATAAAGTATCTTGATGTCTTATATGCACATGTTTTATAGTACGTTGGATGTTTTTATAGTTTGAAGCCTTATTTGCATAGTACGTTGGATGTTTTTATAGTTTGAAGCCTTATTTGCATATGTGTTTTTACAATTTGATGTCTTATATGCACATGTGTTTTGAAAGTGCATATGTGTTTTGTTAGTTGTCTTATATGCATATGTGTTTTCATGCAGTTTGAGAGTTTATATGTATTGAAAGTGCATATGTGTTTTGTTAGTTGTTATGATTAAAAAAATTCATTTATTGATTGTTTGTGTTTACAGGTACAAGTATGATAATCAATATGAAGAGTGCACATGTGTTTTATACATACTATCTAGCGAGGAGATAGTTACGATAATAAAGATTTAAAGAGTAAAGACACAAGTGCATTCCGCAGATATAAGTGCACATGGACTAACTTGAGTAAAGACACAAGTGCATTCCGCAGATATAAGTGTAGATTAAAAACACATGTGCATAAGGATTAAAAACACATGTGTAGATTTCATGGGTTCTTGAACCAAGCGAGGAACACATGTGCACACCTAAAAGATGAACCAACTGTTAAAGACATTGTAATATGCACACGTGCACGCTTCATATATTTGTAATAAAACATATTTATGTAATATTTTTAATAAAGTTTTGTTGTTTGTATAAAATTGCATCGATCTATTAATAAATATTTGTTATTTGTATATATTTATTTATGTAATATTTTTAAAGATACATGTGCAAATACAAAACACCTATGCATAAACAAAAGATACAATTTTACGTAATGCAAAACACATGTGCACATATGATTTTTAAGCAGTACCAAAAAAAAAAAAAAAAAAAAAAAAAAAAAATCTAAAATTTCGGAAGAAAAAACGTGTTTTAAAATAAAAAATAAAAGATAAAATTAAAAAGTAATTTTACCAAAATACCCTTTTGAATTAAATATTAAAACTAAATATCCAAAAATCTGATTGGTTGATGGTGGTTCTCGCAGTTCTTAATTTATTTGGTTACGAAAATAACCTTCCCTATATATATATATATATATATATATATATATATATATATATATATATATATCTTAATTAGAAGTACCTATATATACCCTTCATGTCTCATTTGTAATGTATAAGGAAATTTTAAGTGTCAACTTAATTCAACTACATTCGAAGTTCAATGTAAGTTACAATACAAGTATTATATTTGTTATCATAAAAGCATGATATAGATATATTTGACGAAAATTGGGCATGACCCGGGTATTCATTTTAGTTTCCCGTGGTAGCTATTAGTTACAAGATATAAGTTTAAGTAAATACCCGTTTTAAAATTTATCAATTTCATATAAGTTTTCGTAAAACATATCAAGTTTATATAAGTTAAATAAGTGATATATAAATTTAGTAATCTTACATGTAAGTTTAAAACTTACAATTTTTGTTCAAACTAGCTTTTATAAATCTTAAATGTACATTATAGCTTGTAGTTGTATGTGTCAATTATATTTATAGTTTTGATTGTTCAATAAGTTTAGAATTTCATTATAGAGGACGTCACGAACAAAAATGAACCATCGATGACGTGCCATGCGAAGTAGATCGGGTACGATATTTGACAATATACAAAGACTACTAATATTTGGTTTTCATTTGGAAATTTATATGTTTTTATTCTTATAAAAGTTCACGTACTCTTTCTTTGCTTAGAAACAAACAAACGTACTCCATTTGTGTGTGATGGGCTGCGGCCCAGAAGGAAACAACTAAGCTTGCTTGGGCTGAATACAAAGCCTTTAAGGGGCTGTAATGAGCAGTTCAGACGTACCCTTTGGTGACTTGAAATGACTACAACATGATACTCTCGTGAGTCTATATGCAAGGAGGGATAGGCTAGAGAACAACCGATATCAAGAGGGGCAAATAGGTTGTGTAAGCCGAAGACCAAGTGAAATTATAAGCCAAAATTTACACAAGCTGGGAAATAACTAAGATTATTAGCAGTTTCACTTAAGCTTAATATGATTAGACACCCCTTGGTGTTACTGTCCAATTGAGACCATAAAGACGATGACACATCTCGGTGTGAATTCCTGGAAACCAACCGTGACCAACAAGCTCACAAGATCATTAAACATGTCCGCCCATTTATATATAGAAAATGAGCAAAACTGAAACAAGAGTGCACTATCAAATCTAAGTTACTATCGATCCGATTCTTGTTTTAGTTATACAGAAACTAGACTTGTGTTAATCGGATACTACTCGATTTGAGTTCATAATTCGACAACTCTTGTGGCGTACAAGCCACAACAAGTCAAACCGAACAAACACCTTGAATATGTATTCTTTGACAAGCGAATGTGACATTGACTAAACCAAGGGGATAAGTGGAAACTAAGCTGGATACGGTAACAAATGTGTCGAAAAAAGAGTTGAACAACCAACAAATTAGTCGAACACTACCTTAACCAATTACAAAGTTTCTCAATGACTTTACTTGTCTTTTTACCACACAATAACAACAACAACTTTTCCAATATCACAACCAATTTAATTCATTATTGTATTTGTTCGATCGGTAAAACCAATAAATAAATAAAAAAATAATTTTCAACTTTAATACAACTCAGTAACAAATATTAATTAGAAGTTACGATTCTTACAACAAATTGTTGACACCGAAATGAAGAGGAAGGTCATACGAGACCACCAAACGGACTCGAACCACCCTTGAAACCCCAAAACTCGTTTATAACACTTGAATTGGATAATTAAACACTCAAATTGCAAAACCCCCAAATCAATTGTGAAGAACCCTAAACTGAGGAACCCTAATTTTTTGTGAGATTTATGTGTAACTGATGAAGAATCTGTGATCCAGGCCTCTATTTATAGAGTTAATTGGGGTAAAGAGCCTCTTGACATCTTCAATTCCAAAAGTGGTTTACACTCGTTTTTGATAATTGTCGCTTCTTTCTCAACCACATCCCATGTAGCTATGAAGATAGCTTTCTTCTTGTAGGATGGTGTAGGAGTTGACCTTCAAAAGATGAACGAATTATTCCATTCATGTGTTATGTTATGTGCGTGACTCGAAAAGAGAGAGAGGGAAAATGGAGCAGATAAGGAGCGTGGGAGAGAGAGAGTGGGATATATCGTATTTCTTTTGTTTTATTAAACAAAGCTCTACAATCGGTACCCCGTGTTTTGTCAAATCCTCGAGTAAACGTACCTTCCCGGTATCCGAAAAATATAGAAATCATGTTTTTGGAAACGATTTCTTAAATGTAATAATATAACATTTTTATTACATAGAAAGTTGATTATAACCGTTTGCCGTTACTAATTTGGTGTCGGTATGCGTGCGGTGCCGTGATTCTCTAAATTCACGAGATAACCTCTCGTTTTCTTTTGATATTGGTATTCTGTCAGAAAATAATCAATTTAAAATTGACGTGATAAATATTATTATAATAATCCAGAATTTTTACGGGTTGTTATAGTCTACCCACCTTACTGGAGATCCGTCCCGGATCTCTGTTTACGTTACCCGATAGAGTGTCGGGAAAAAGGTGATGGTATTTGGAACAAGTTTTAGATTTTTCCCTAGGTTGTTCTAGGGTTTCTCCTTTGTATGGTTTCCTAAGTGTTATGCCAGTATCACACCCTCTATCTGGGGTGCCATGATTTTTCTAGGGTAGGTTCATTGCGTGAAAGTTATAATTCTTGATGTTATGAGGTTTCACTATTTTGTTAGTGTGGGCACTTCTAACTTCTCATGGTCTTATCAAAACGTACCTATTTCTAGCGTTTCATGATTCTAAAGTATTTGGGTTGATTCTTAAGGGATGAAGAAACATTTGTTTTCAATTTCTCTTCGACTAAATGTTTATACAAGTTTGACTAAGACCGATTTCAAAATCGATAATGTGTAAAATGACACATTTTCAAAAGATTGTAAAACCGGTTCTTAATTATGGGGTGTATAAGGAAGTTTTACTGAAACTTTTAGTGTTTAAAGATTTTGTCTCATTTAATGAGGATTTGGAAAGTATTATTATAAGTTTTTAAAGGGAAATTCTCAAAATTTAGAACTATATTGTAGCAAGGATGTAACATTTACCCATAACTACGAATAGAGTTTAGTTGTCTAAGTTGGGTAAGGTTAGGGATTTAATAGTTGTTGAACCTCATGGTAATCTATGGTTTTAGGCAGAGGTGTAGGATACATCCTAAGGTCAGACTTAGCTACTAAGGAGGGCATTGGTGATTTCTGTTTATGGGGTATTAACATTTTTCGAGGAAGTAAGTAACTAATAGAGTGGTTCTAGAATACTTTTCAAAGTATTAAGAAACACTTTATTTTTGTGAGGTAGTAGTGAAATTGTAGTTTACTTTATGGTGAAATGGTAGGGTGGTAATTTGGTTTGTAGAATAATTCATAGAGTGGTTCATAAGGTATTTTGATTATAATGGTCCGTAAGATGATCAGAAACAGTTTGTATGACAACTCATTTATTTAGTTTATAGGAGGGTAACAAGTTAGACATTGTTATTCTGATGAGTGTCTAAATACTCATCATTTTTGTCTTGCTTAGAATGCCAAAACATCTCAAGACACTCGAAAATGCTTCAAATTGATAAAAATATCACAAACAAGTGTTTTATGTGTTTTAAATGCAAAATGCCAAAATCGGTGAAAACGTATCAAGTTTGCATAATTGGCGCTTTAGTCCCCAAGTTTCAAAAGTTGTCAAATCTAGTCCTGTAATTCAAAAACTTGTAAAATGTCATTTAAGGTCCATGGGATTCAAAAGTTGTCAAAATAAACCTTTTAAAGTTTAAAATTTACAAAATGACAACTTTAGTCCCTAAAGTTTGAAAATTGTCAAAATAGTCCTTGGTTAATTTAAAAGTGAAAATTATCAAATATTAACCTTGTACTATTCATAAATGACAAAATTGGTCCTTATGATAAACTTTGGAAAAATTACAAGTTTGGTCCCTAGAATATCAAAGTTGATGTTTTGGTCCTTGGACTTATAAAAATTGAATTTTATGCAATATTAGTCCTTGTACTATTCCCATGTTACAATTTTAGCCCTTGTGATAAGTTTGGATAAGTAGCAAGATCAGTCCTTGGTTTCAAAATATTACATATATGGTCCTTGTGCTTATTTAAACCAAACGGACCTAAATACTAAACACCAAATCCAAATCCATCCAACCCATTAAATATCACAACCCGGCCCAATTTTTAAACAGATAATACCGCGTCCACTGCTCACCCTTCTCCTCCACCCTCAGAACCAAAACCAAAGCGGTTTTCCACCTCACCTCCACCTCATCACACCGCCAAATACACTCATCACCATCCTCCACCTCATGAGATAGCCCACAAACCGCAGCTTAATGCTTCCCACCATAGACCTTTCACTGCTCCACTCACATCCCCTGCTTTTTGCTTCTACATCACACCAAATCCATTGAAACTTAACCTTTGTGTCCCCTACACCTCCACAACACCCCAAGATTCTTTAATTACCTGAAACTATCTCAAGCGACCGGTACACTTTTGGCGCCAAAAGTCTTTAAACGGATAGGATGAGTTTGACTCATCCAATGGCTAAAATTGTTGATGGGATATGATCAAGCATGTGGAGTATCTCAAAAGTCTATAAAGAAGGAAGAGAAGGAAGGAAGAAATCATCTAGTTTTTAATTTTAATTAGCTTATGTCGTTTAACTTAATTTTGATTTTCAAGTGTATTTCTTAGCCTTAAAGTACTTTTTATCTCATATTCATGTATTATACAACTTTTACTACAAGTAATTTCAAGTTTCAAGTTCGATTTCGGTTTATGCATTTTCAAGTTCAAATTATCAAAATCATCAATGTTGTTGTTAGATGTTATTAAGGATGAAATAAGCCACATAAGCTCCTAGAAAGCTTATTAAAGCTTTTAGAGATTTTAAAATTCGCTTTAGACTCAAAAGAGAAAATCATCAAAATTCCAAATAAATAGTTGAAAAATAAAAATCATGGTGAAAGATGCAAGAAAGTTTGGAGCGGGGTTTATATTGGATGGCCTTGGGATTAGTGCTTCTTGGGAAGCTATAGGTCGTGTTTGTGTAACTCGGTTCTCGCTTTTACTTGGAAATACCATTTGTAAGCATTTTGATCCATTTTGGCATTTCAATATTAAGTTGCTCATTAGTTTAAATTTCATTTGTTAAGGTTTCTTAGTCATATTTAAGTATAATTAAGTGATAAAACCAGTAGCTTGTTCTTTTTAATTAATAGTTAATAAAAATCTTAGTTTCACAGTCAAATTAGCATAATTGATATTCTTAAGTTTTATGTTGCTACTGTTGTTATTTCATGCTTCTTTAGTCCTATTTAATGATAATACAAGGTTCTGAATCCATGACATGGTCTTAATCAGTATTTTACTTTGAAAATCATCAAAACAATATTTTGAAAGGGTGTTTGGATTTGCCTTGATTACTGTGCTATAGGTTGTTTGAGTTGTTGATTATACTTGTTCTGTGTCACTTTAGTATCTATTAGCTCATAAACACAAGAAAACCGGTCTTGGTTCATCAAAAGTCAAAATCCATTTGATCATATCTGTCTTGTTCATCGTTGGATTTTATAATCCATGATTGTGATTTCTTGTTCAAAAGTTGTTTATCTAGCTAAAATTAGTCTCATATTACCTTAATATATCATAATCGGTAGCCTAGGATCATTCAAATCTCACAAAAGTCAACTTTGTTTCATTTTCTTAAAAAGTCAAATCATCACCATGCAGTTAAGCCATTTACATTTCATAAGCTCATCAAGAGCTTATCGCTTAACTTAAGACTGTGTATTTTAGCTTTTGAGAAGCTCACCTAGTTGTCTCAAGGTTCTAGTTCTTATTTTCAATATATAGCTTATTTGGTAGGTGCACTTGGCTTATTGTTTTGTCAATTTTATCAACATACACCGAGTCTCGACTCGGTGGTTTTCAACTTTTAATAAGCTTCTCAAAAGCTCTCCAGTGAACAAAACAGTGATAATTTTAGCTTTTTGGATAGCTTATCTGGTCAACTTGCTTATTCAAGTGTTTGTTTTAAATTTCTAGCTTATTATAGTGCTTAAAATTAAGCCACAAAGTGCCTAGTGATTCAAATAGTGTCCTGTGTAACAGTATATCTTGTGCTTATTTGGATTGATCAGTGCTTATGTCTTAGTTATTGTGCTTATTCATTTGTCATTCTAGCTTATTAATAGTTGTTCAGATTATTTCTAGTTTTCCTTGTGCTTATTTTTAGCTTATTAGCTATTTTGTTTAAACCTTGTGCTTATTTCAAGTTTTTGTTAACTGTCAAGACAATAAGCTCAAAACAGAGCTTATTAATCATTTTCATCAAAAGTTGTAGTTTCATAAATTGCTTATCTTACTGTTCTTAATAAGTTTGCAAAAAGAAAATTCGAAAAAAAAATGTTTTGCAAAAAGGTGGGGAGGCAGGCTCGAACCTGAGACCTCCCACCTTTGAGAGTGATAAGTGTGTACCTGTAACCATTGCGCCCTTGGGTCTTTATTGGTTTTAGTTTGCACAATCTATTACTTAACCCCTCTTTGTCCCGTTTAGCTTATTTGGTTAAGTTGGCTTATTTCGAGCTTATTTAGACCAGCTTTTTCATCATTTGTATTTTTCTTTAATTTGTATTAGTATTAAGTATTTTATAAAAAAGTTTCAGATTTTTCTCAATAGTTTTAGTATTTTTAAACATTTAATTAGTGTAAAATCTTATTTAATTCATAATAAAAAATATAAAAGTCTAAAAAATATAAATCTTTTTTCTAAAATTTTCTTTTGTCATATAGTAAGTAATAAAATTGTTTTTACACTTGTAGGACTTTTATTTCATAAATTTTACGCTTTTGCTTATGACTCGCGTAATTTTTATAAATAACTTACGTTTTCACTTTAAATCACGTTTTTAGACAATTTAAGTTTACGTTTTAGTTAAAATAGTTTATTTAAGATATTTTGTTTTATAAAATCACAAAAACATCATTGTAAAAATAGTGATAGCGTTTATTTAATATATTTTAACTTTTTAATTTCTTTTAATTTGCATTTAAGTCGCTGTAATTTATAAATCTTTTCTTTAGGTATAATTTTCCATCAAAATCCTTATTGATCACTATCCTTAGTGATTATTCGACATCTGAAGTTGTTTAACACCAATTCATCCTCCGTGGGACTTAACGACCCAGGAATCCACTATATTCCTCTGATCTTAATTGCATTAGTGTTTGAGCTGTTTTAAGTTTGTTACGGTTGACCATTCACAAGTGGTTAGCTTGTGTAATTAAACTTGACGGTTTTGCACCAATCAAATTTTGGCGCTTGCGGGAGGTCAGAAGCGTGTTCTAAGCATTTTCGGACCGTGCACTTGCACATATACCATCGTTTGTAAACAGTTTTCTGTAAAGTTAAATATAAATCAAAAAGTTCATTAACACTTTTCCTAAAGTGTTAAAAACACCAAAAACAATATAAAACAACAAAACAATCGTAACGTTTTCTAGCTTGTGTTTCTTTTAAGGTGATTCTTAAAGAAATACGATTTGGTTAAACGCAACGATACCAAAAATATTTTCCAAAAGTTTTAAACCCTTTGCACAAATCATACCTACGTCTTTTCAGTGGTACTTAATATATACATAAAAATCAACCACCGCAAATCAAGGCAGTACACCTACTAACTGGGGGTGTGACCATAATAAGTTCCCGAACATCAGATTTAAAACTTGCCTTTGTGTCCTTGTGATTTGGTGTACCTTTTTCAAAGAAGCCATTTCATTTGTGATTATTGGTTAAGTTCACTTGTCGTTTTGCCTCGCATTTGTTTTGAAAATTGATTTTTATACTTAGTGCATGCGCACTGTTCTTCCAGCTTCTACAAGTCCACTTTCGAACTTGGAAAGATTCCTCGTGACGTGAGGACGCTCGCTCCTTCACCGTGATCGAGGAACGCCTACCACCACCACCACCGTCGAAATGGCGGAAGACAAACCCATGAATGAGCTTCTCCAAGCACCCATCGAGGGTTACGGAGATGCCATTGTTGTACCAGCCATTGTGGGCGATACTTTGAGCTCAAACCGGGTTGCTTAATCTAGTAACCCAAAGCCAATTCTATGGTTTTGAGCGGGATGATCCTCATGCACACATTCGATGGTTTAACAAGATTGCATCTACCATCAAATACAAGAATGTCCCACATGAAGCCATTAAGCTTCTTCTGTTCCCATTCTCTCTAGAGGACAAGCCCGAATTGGCTTGAGAAACAACCCCTCGCTCCATTGAGACATGGGAGGATCTAGTCACCAAGTTTGTTAACGAATTCTATCCTCCATCCCGAACTACAAGTCTTAAGAATGAGATAATGAAATTTTCTCGAGATTTGATGAATCATTCGGGAGGCATGGGATCGTTACAAAGAATTGCTCCGCAAGTGTCCACATCATGGTTTTACCGAGTTAATGCAAATGGATACTTTCTACAATGGTCCGAGACAAGTCGACCAAGACTCTCTGAATGCCTCCGGAGGTAATTTCTTAGCAAAACCACAAAAGAAGCCTTACAAATCATTGAAAACAAGTCCCGTGTCCGTTCTTTCCGCACAAAGACATATCGACTCGGTCTAATCGTGGACCTTCTACTTCATCTCCGTGAGTACATCTAGCACCGATGCTAAGATTGATAAACTCACGGATATTGTTCAGGCTTTGGTTCTTGCTAACCAAAAGAAAGTCACCTTCACGCAAACACCATCACATGGTGAAGTGAAGAAAGTTGAAGTTTGTGTTACTTGTGGTGGTCCTCATGCATACTACAACTGTATTGCCACCGATGGTAGTCCATTTGAAGCAAATGCTATAGCCGGTACTTCACATCAAGGAGGTAATCAATACCGTCCTCAAAATGAACCAAATTACCGAGCTAACACTTATCAGGCACCACCAGGTTTTAACCAGAATCCTAACCGGAATCAGAACCAACCTAGAATGAACCAAGGTTATCAAAACCAAGGTAATTTCTATCCCGGACCCAATCAAGGTTTCCAACATCAAGGAACCTTAATCAAAACAATTTCAATCGTGGGAATCAATTTCATGGGAATGTGAATCCTAATCAAGGAATTTTCAACAACAAGGTCCTAATCAAAACATCCGACCTCGAATTTCCCTCCACATCCTCCATTACCATCATCGATGAGTTATTGAAGCAGCTCATGAAATCCCAAGATGAAATGAACAGGTTGTTGGTCGACCAGATTGTCGATCTCAAGAAGTCTTTAAATGATCAACCCTCGGGCTCGTGAAAACTTCCGAGCAACACGATCGCTAACCCGAGGGGCGATGCTAAGGCGATCACAACCGTAAGTGGTGTTTCATACAATGGACCCGCTATTCCTACTACCTCTTCTTCTTCTCTCCCGAAGGTAGTGGAAGGTGAACCGAGGCTACAAAGGACAAGGAACTTCCAAGGATGTTAATAACGGAGGAACCAATGATGTCCATCCTCAAGTTGTCCGAAACCCAAGTCTAATCCAGAGTTGTTTTGAACCACCTATAGCTCCGTTGAAAATACCAAATCCAAATCTTCTATTCCTTACCCATCACGTTTGAATGAGCAAAGCTCCGAAAAAGCTACCATCAAATGGACAAATTTTTCAAATTTTCCAAGAACTACATTTTGACATAAGCTTTATGGATGCTATCATGCCGATGCCCAAGTTTGCATCAACTCTCAAACACATGTTAAGCAACAAGGAAAAGTCGTTTGAAATGGCTAAAACTCCTCTTAACGAGAACTCGCTCTGCAGCTATCCCAAGAAGCTTCCGAAAAGCTTGGAGATCCCGGAAAATTTCTCTTACCTTGTGTATTTCCGTGAATGGTTGAATGCTTTGCCTTAGCCGATCTTGGTGCAAGCATCAACCCGATGCCTTATTCAAGATGGAAGAAACTTTCTCTTCGGAACTTACTCCTACATGCATGACTCTCGAGCTTGCGGATCGTACAATATCCCGTCCTCTTGGCATTGCCGAGGACGATTTGTGAAAGTAGGAAAGTTCCATTTTCCACCGACTTCGTGGTTGTTGATTTTGATGCCGATCATCGGGTTCCTCTCATTGTTGGTCGAGGATTCCTGAGAACGGGCCGTGCTCTCATTGATGTATTTGAGCAAGAAATCACATTACGTGTTGGTAATGAAGCTGTCACCTTTAACCTTGATCAGACTTCGAGGTACTCCGCAAATTATGATTCTGAGTCGGTTAACCGAATAGATATCATTGATGTTGCTTCAGAAGAGTACTCTCAAGAAGTTCTTGGTTATGATCATAATTCTTCAAGTGATAATATCACTCATTCATCTCAACCTATCATCGCCAATTCTACTCCTTCTCTCACCCCATTTGAGGAAAGTGACTTCATCTTAGAAGAGATTGAAGCTTACTTATCTAGTGATTCTGTTCCATGGGAAATTGATCACGCTCCCATCAACATTGAGGGGGACATACTTCTCATTGAGAAGTTGCTTAATGATGATCCATCATCATCATCACTCCCGTCGAACTTCATAACAAGGAAATCAAGTCGGTTGAGAAAATCAAGAATTTCCGAGGTTGAGCTTAAGGACTTACCACCTCATCTCGAGTATGCATTTCTTGAAGGTGATGATAAATTACCACCATTATTGCTAGAGATTTGAGTAAAGATGAAAAAGCGCTCATAAAATCTTGAAGTTACACAAGCAAGCAATTGCTTGAAACTCTCCGACATTAAGGTATCAACCCCGAATTTTGTACTCACAAAATCTTGATGGAGGATGACTTCAAACCAGCGCTTCAACATCGAGAAGAGTAAATCCAAAATCCATGATGTTATCAAACAGAGGTTATCAAACTTCTTGATGCGATTGATTTACCCGATCTCGAGATAGTCCTTGGGTTAGCCCAATTCATTGTGTTCCTAAAAGGGTGGCATAACTGTTGTCACAAATGAAGATAACGAGTTAATTCCAACTCGGTGGTTACGGATGGCGTGTTTGCATTGACTATCGTAAGTTAAATGACGCTACCCGTAAAGACCATTTTCCTCTACCCTTCATGGACCAAATGCTTGAGAGATTAGCAGGAAATGAATACTATTGTTTCCTTGATGGTTTCTCGGGGTACTTTCAGATCCCCATTGATCCAAAGGATCAAGATAAAACTACATTCACCTGCCCATACGGAACATTTGCCTACGACGTATGCCTTTTGGCTTATGTAATGCTCCCGCACGTTCCAACGATGTATGATGGCCATTTTCCACGACATGATCGGGGAAACAATGGAGGTGTTTATGGATGACTTCTCGGTCATTGGGGATTCGTTTCAAACATGTCTCTCCCATCTAGATAAAATGCTCAAACGGTGTGAAGACACCAATCTTTGTCTAAACTGGGAGAAAAGCCACTTTATGGTCAAAGAAGGCATAGTCCTTGGCCATAAAATTTCAAAAAATGGGATTGAGGTAGATAGAGCAAAAGTCGATGTTATTGCTAAATTGCCTCATCCTACTACCGTCAAAGGTATTAGGAGTTTTTTAGGTCATGCCGGATTCTATCGCAGATTCATACAAGATTTTTCCAAAATCGCCCGGCCTATGACCCATCTTCTTGAAAAAGATGCTCCTTTTATCTTCTCACCTGAGTGCATCGAAGCTTTTGAAACATTAAAGAAGAAGCTTACTGAAGCACCCATTCTCGTTGCTCCCGACTGGGATTTACCTTTTGAACTCATGTGCGATGCAAGTGATTTTGCTATCGGCGCAGTCTTAGGGCAACGTAGATTAAAGCATTTTCAGCCTATTCACTACGCAAGTAAAACTATGACTGAAGCTCAGACTCATTACACTACCACAGAAAAAGAATTATTAGCTGTGGTGTATGCATTTGAGAAGTTTCGGCCGTACTTAATCTTGACCAAATGTGTAGTGTATACGGATCACTCGGCTCTCAAATATCTCTTTGCAAAACAAGATGCAAAGCCGAGATTGCTCGTTGGGTTCTCCTCCTCCGTGAATTTGATATCATCATACGTGATAAAAAGGAGCCGAGAACCCGGTCACGATCATCTGTCCCGTCTAGAGAACCCTCACCAAGATGTTTTCGAGAAAAGGAAATAAATGAAACATTTCCTCTCGAGACACTCAATGCGGTTTCTTTTCGTGGAAACTCTTCTACCCCATGGTTTGTGACTTCGCAAATTACCATGCGGGTAACTTCATAGTGAAAGGGATGTCGACCCACAGAAGAACAAATTCTTCAAAGATGTTAAACATTATTTCGGGACGACCCTACTTATTCAAAATCATGCGGATCAAGTCATCCGACGGTGTGTTTATGGACAAGAAGCTCTTGACATTCTCAAAGCTTGCCATGCTGGACCCACTGGGGGACATCATAGTCCAAACTACACCGCCAAAAAGGTGTTTGATTCCGGGTTTTATTGGCCCACAATTTATAAGGATGCCCACGATTTTGTCAAAACTTGTGACGCTTGTCAACGTCACGGAAATATATCTCAAAGAAATGAAATGCCACAAAACGCCATTCAAGTTTGTGAGATCTTTGACATCTGGGGCATTGACTTCATGGGGCCATTTCCATCTTCCAGAGGTAACAAATATATACTCGTGGCTGTTGACTATTTGTCAAAATGGGTTGAAGCGAAAGCTTTACCTACCAATGATGCCCGAGTGGTTGTGAAATTTTTGAAATCTCTTTTGCCGTGTTTGGAACTCCGAGAGCTATAATCGGTGATCGTGGTACACATTTTGTAATGACCAATTTGATCGTGTCATGCAAAAGTATGGTGTTACCCACCGCCTCTCTATCGCATACCACCCACAAACAAGTGGGCGGTGGAAGTTTCAAACCGTGGTATTAAAAGAATCCTTGAAAGGACAAGAGGCGAAAATCGTGCATCCCGGTCGGATAAACCGGATGACGCACTGGGCCTTTCGTACGACTTACAAAACACCAATTGGGTGTACTCCATACAAGCTAGTGTACGGAAAGGCATGTCATCTTCCGATTGAGCTAGAGCACAAGGCTTACTGGGCCTTAAAACATGCAAACTTCGATATTCAGACAGCCGGTGATCATAGAAAAGTTCAAATGAATGAACTAAATGAACTTCGTGATCAAGCATACGAGAACTCTTTGATCTATAAACAAAAGACAAAGAAGATTCATGACTCTAAAATCAAGAACCGCGTTTTCAACGTTGGTGATCGAGTCCTTCTTTTCAATTCAAGATTGAAGATTTTCTGGAAAGCTTAAGTCCCGTTAGTCCGGTCCATTTACTATCACTAAGGTTTATCCTTATGGCACCATTGAGTTATCTCACCGATGGTCCAAATTTTAAAGTGAATGGTCATCGATTAAAGCACTACTTTGGAGAGGACATTCCACCCGTGATTGTCCGGATCTACAAACTTTTCCCATGAACCAATGAATGCGGGATCGAGTCAAGCTAGTGACTCGGGAATCAAAAACATGAGCACACACAATATGGGTTTTCACCCATGTTTCGCCTTCTTACCCTTTTCTACCACCCTAGTGTGGGGAGTTTCCCACTGTTGTATATATCAATCTCTAAAAAAAAAAAAAAAAAAAAAAAAAAAAATGTATATATCAAAAACAAAATAATGGCCGTAATATTTCCTTTTATGTTCTATGTTTCGCATAACCGCGGTACTTTGAATATTGAGGGCAATATTCATTTCTAAGTGTGGGGAATTCTCACGAATTTTATCATGTAATTATTCCACCCAATTCCCCTTTTGGCCAAAATTTTTTTGGAGTAAGTGTTTTCACTTACTCAAAAATGGTAATCATCCGCCATGTCTAACCCACATAAGGATTGGCTAATCCAGGAGCAAACGGCTCTTGGTAAAGATATCTCAAATCCGTTTATGGCTTGCAATTTGCCCAAAATTGTATGGTGTTCAACTCACCATATCTTTAAACTAGTGAAAAGTTGGCTAGCCCGCAAGTTTATGGCTTGTGGTAAAGGCAGTTGAAAATCCATAATTGGTAATCGGCTCACCAAAGATAATATTGATAATTTATCTAAGAGTTGGCTAGTCCAGAAGCAAACGGTTTCTGGTAAAGACAAATCAAATCCGTTGAAAGCTTATGATTTGCTCAAAATCATTTGGTTATCATTGTACCAAGGTTCTTACTTGAGCTAAAACAATTGGCTACTCCAGAAGTAATGGCTTTTGGTAAAGAGATGAAATCCATTAATTTTTCTTAAATCATTGCTAGGGACTAGCAATATCTTAGTGTGGGGGATTGATGAGTGTCTAAATACTCATCATTTTTGTACTGTTTAGAATGCCAAAAACATCTGAAGACACTCAGAAATGCTTCAAATTGATAAAAATATCACAAACAAGTGTTTTATGTGTTTTAAATGCAAAAATGCCAAAATCGGTGAAAACGATCAAGTTTGCATAATTGGCGCTTTAGTCCCCAAGTTTCAAAAGTTGTCAAATCTAGTCCCCGGTAATTCAAAAACTTGTAAAATGTCATTTAAGGTCCATGGGATTCAAAAGTTGTCAAAATAAACCTTTAAAGTTTAAAATTTACAAAATGACAACTTTAGTCCCTAAAGTTTGAAAATTGTCAAAAATAGTCCTTGGTTAATTTAAAAGTGAAAATTATCAAATATTAACCTTGTACTATTCATAAATGACAAAATTGGTCCTTATGATAAACTTTGGAAAAATTACAAGTTTGGTCCCTAGAATATCAAAGTTGATGCTTTGGTCCTTGGACTTATAAAATTGAATTTTATGCAATATTAGTCCTTGTACTATTCCCATGTTACAATTTTAGCCCTTGTGATAAGTTTGGATAAGTAGCAAGATCAGTCCTTGGCTTCAAAATATTACATATATGGTCCTTGTGCTTATTTAAACCAAACGGACCTAAATACTAAACACCAAATCCAAATCCAATCCAACCCAAATAATATCACAACCCGCCCAATTTTTAAACAGATAATACCGCGTCCACTGCTCACCCTTCTCCTCCACCCTCAAACCAAAACCAAAGTGGTTTTCCACCTCACCTCCACCTCATCACAGCTGCCAAATACACTCATCACCATCCTCCACCTCATGAGATAGCCCACAAACTGCAGTTAATGCTTCCCCACCATAGACCTTTCACTGTTCCACTCACATCCCCTGTTTTTTGCTTCTACATCACACCAAATCCATTGAAACTTAACCTTTTGTGTCCCCTACACCTCCACAACACCCCAAGATTCTTTAATTACCCTGAAACTATCTCAAGCAGCCAGGTACACTTTTGGCGCCAAAAGTCTTTTAAACGGATAGGATGAGTTTGACTCATCCAATGGCTAAAATTGTTGATGGGATATGATCAGAAGCATGTGGAGTATCTCAAAAGTCTATAAAGAAGGGAAGAGAAGGAAGGAAGAAATCATCTAGTTTTTAATTTTAATTAGCTTATGTCGTTTAACTTAATTTTGATTTTCAAGTGTATTTCTTAGCCTTAAAGTACTTTTTATCTCATATTCAGTGTATTATACAACTTTTACTACAAGTAATTTCAAGTTTCAAGTTCTGATTTCAGTTTATGCATTTTCAAGTTCAAATTATCAAAATCTGTCAATGTTGTTGTTAGATGTTATTAAGGACTGAAATAAGCCACATAAGCTCCTAGAAAGCTTATTAAAGCTTTTAGAGATTTTAAAATTCAGTTTAGACTCAAAAAGAGAAAATCATCAAAAATTCCAAATAAATAGTTGAAAAATAAAAATCATGGTGAAAGATGCAAGAAAGCTGGAGCAGGGTTTATATTGGATGGCCTTGGGATTAGTGCTTCTTGGGAAGCTATAGGCTGTGTTTGTGTAACTCAGTTCTCAGCTTTTACTTGGAAATACCATTTGTAAGCATTTTGATCCATTTTGGCATTTCAATATTAAGTTGCTCATTAGTTTAAATTTCTGTTTGTTAAGGTTTCTTAGTCATATTTAAGTATAATTAAGTGATAAAACCAGTAGCTTGTTCTTTTTAATTAATAGTTAATAAAAATCTTAGTTTCACAGTCAAATTAGCATAATTGATATTCTTAAGTTTTATGTTGCTACTGTTGTTATTTCATGCTTCTTTAGTCCTATTTAATGATAATACAAGGTTCTGAATCCATGACATGGTCTTAATCAGTATTTTACTTTGAAAATCATCAAAACAATATTTTGAAAGGGTGTTTGGATTTGCCTTGATTACTGTGCTATAGGTTGTTTGAGTTGTTGATTATACTTGTTCTGTGTCACTTTAGTATCTATTAGCTCATAAACACAAGAAAAACCAGTCTTGGTTCATCAAAAGTCAAAAATCCATTTGATCATATCTGTCTTGTTCACTGTTGGATTTTTATAATCCATGATTGTGATTTCTTGTTCAAAAGTTGTTTATCTAGCTAAAATTAGTCTCATATTACCTTAATATATCATAATCAGTAGCCTAGGATCATTCAAATCTCACAAAAGTCAACTTTGTTTCATTTTCTTAAAAAGTCAAATCGTCACTGCATACGCTAAGCCATCTCGTTTCATAAGCTCATCAAGAGCTTATCAGTTAACTTAAGACTGTGTATTTTAGCTTTTTGAGAAGCTCACCTAGCTGTCTCAAGGTTCTAGTTCTTATTTTTCAATATATAGCTTATTTGGTAGGGCTGCACTTGGCTTATTGTTTTGTCAATTTTTATCAACATACACTGAGTCTGGACTCAGTGGTTTTTCAGCTTTTTAATAAGCTTCTCAAAAGCTCTCCAGTGAACAAAACAGTGATAATTTTAGCTTTTTGGATAGCTTATCTGGTCAACTTGCTTATTCAAGTGTTTGTTTTAAATTTCTAGCTTATTATAGTGCTTAAAATTAAGCCACAAAGTGCCTAGTGATTCAAATAGTGTCCTGTAACAAGATATCTTGTGCTTATTTGGATTGATCAGTGCTTATGTCTTAGTTATTGTGCTTATTCATTTGTCATTCTAGCTTATTAATAGTTGTTCAGATTATTTCTAGTTTTCCTTGTGCTTATTTTTAGCTTATTAGCTATTTTGTTTAAACCTTGTGCTTATTTCAAGTTTTTGTTAACTGTCAAGACAATAAGCTCAAAACAGAGCTTATTAATCATTTTCATCAAAAGTTGTAGTTTCATAAATTGCTTATCTTACTGTTCTTAATAAGTTTGCAAAAAGAAAATTCGAAAAAAAAATGTTTTGCAAAAAGGTGGGGAGGCAGGCTCGAACCTGAGACCTCCCACCTTTGAGAGTGATAAGTGTGTACCTGTAACCATTGCGCCCTTGGGTCTTTATTGGTTTTAGTTTGCACAATCTATTACTTAACCCCTCTTTGTCCCGTTTAGCTTATTTGGTTAAGTTGGCTTATTTCGAGCTTATTTAGACCAGCTTTTTCATCATTTGTATTTTTCTTTAATTTGTATTAGTATTAAGTATTTTATAAAAAAGTTTCAGATTTTTCTCAATAGTTTTAGTATTTTTAAACATTTAATTAGTGTAAAATCTTATTTAATTCATAATAAAAAATATAAAAGTCTAAAAAATATAAATCTTTTTTCTAAAATTTTCTTTTGTCATATAGTAAGTAATAAAATTGTTTTTACACTTGTAGGACTTTTATTTCATAAATTTTACGTTTTTGCTTGCACTCGCTGTAATTTTTATAAATAACTTACGTTTTCACTTTAAATCACGCTTTTAGACAATTTAAGTTTACGTTTTAGTTAAAATAGTTTATTTAAGATATTTTGTTTTATAAAATCACAAAACATCATTGTAAAAATAGTGATAGCGTTTATTTAATATATTTTAACTTTTAATTTCTTTTAATTTGCATTTAAGTCATTGTAATTTATAAATCTTTTCTTTAGGTATAATTTTCCATCAAAATCCTTATTGATCACTATCCTTAGTGATTATTCGACATCTGAAGTTGTTTAACACCAATTCATCCTCCGTGGGACTTAACGACCCATGAATCCACTATATTCCTCCGATCTTAATTGCATTAGTGTTTGAGTAAATATGTTTTAAGTTTGTTACGGTTGACCATTCACAAGTGGTTAGCTTGTGTAATTAAACTTGACGGTTTTGCACCAATCAAGGAGCCCATGTCGAGTGTTTATCCCAATACACTCGGTTCCGACATGCTATATGTTTTGCCTTGACCCATGCGGGGCCAACCGAACAGGGGAGTCACACCAATAGATCTATTTATAACATTCGCGCTTCCCAGCAGGAATTGATGGTTCATGAAAAGGGAAATATGGGATCTAAGGACTTAGGCTAAGTCGCGTAATATTCTAAGTCAAGTATTTTTGGTATGGTCCATAAAACATCTATGTATGATGTATCTTAAAACATATCAATCAAAAGGCATAATATGCATGGAAATGCACCATTAAAATTTAATTAAAATGAGCATGTATCTTCCCCCAAAACAAGTATAAAACAGATTAAAAGTAGGGGCTATGAAACTCACCTTGGCAAGTAGTCGTCCAAAGGGAATTAAATCAAGGGGTGATAATGCACGGCTCCGACACGCAACCTAATTAATATGGCAATTTAGTCTTTATGCTTAAGACTTGATAAAGTTAACTAACTTTATAAATTTTAAATGTTTATGTTGTTATTGTTGCTTGTGTGGCATTGCTTAAATTTAAAACATTTTTCTAAATGTTTGTAGTATTGGCTCTTGGAAGGGTATACGCAGAAGTATATCAAGGAAGAACAAGGTTTTGGTTTGATGATAACCGAATGAGGATGTACGAAAGGGATGTACATTTATTAGGACATTATCGGACTGAATGGACTTCATGAATGAAGGAAAGTATATATATATAATTTATATATGTTTATGTCGTTACTAATAAATAAAGAAAATTTTTAAGTACAATTCAACTTGTATACATTTGTAAGTTTCCAAAATACATTTCATGTATCAAATGTATACATTTTTAAAATAAATATCATGCTTGTAAGTGACAACTTAATCATTCCGATTGTAAATGAAAATTTGATGGATTACATTAATACATTTCAAATACTAATATGTTCTGAAAGATTGTATGTATGTATATATATATATATATATAGATATCCTTAATTAGAAGTACCTATATATACCCTTCATGTCTCATTTGTAATGTATAAGGAAATTTTAAGTGTCAACTTAATTCAACTACATTCGAAGTTCAATGTAAGTTACAATACAAGTATTCTATATGTTATCATAAAAGCATGATATAGATATATTTGACGAAAATTGGGCATGACCCGGGTATTCATTTTAGTTTCCCGTGGTAGCTATTAGTTACAAGATATAAGTTTAAGTAAATACCCGTTTTAAAATTTATCAATTTCATATAAGTTTTCGTAAAACATATCAAGTTTATATAAGTTAAATAGGTGATATATAAATTTGGTAATCTTACATGTTAGTTTAAAACTTACAATTTTTGTTCAAACTAGTTTTTATAAATCTTAAATGTACATTATAGCTTGTAGTTGTATGTGTCAATTATATTTATAGTTTTGATTGTTCAATAAGTTTAGAATTTCATTATAGAGGACGTCACGAACAAAAATGAACCATCGATGACGTGCCGTGCGAAGTAGATCGGGTACGATATTTGACAATATACAAAGAATAATAATATTTGGTTTTCATTTGGAAATTTATATGTTTTTATTCTTATAAAAGTTCACATACTCTTTCTTTGCTCAGAAACAAACAAACGTACTCCATTTGTGTGTGATGGGCTACGGCCCAGATGGAAACAACTAAGCTTGCTTGGGCTTGGTGGGCTGAATACAAAGCCTTTAAGGGGCTGTAATGAGCAGTTCAGACGCACCCTTTGGTGACTTGAAATGACTACAACATGAGACTCTCGTGAGTCTATATGCAAGGAGGGATAGGCTAGAAAACAACCGATATCAAGAGGGGCAAATAGGCTGTGTAAGCCGAAGACCAAGTGAAATTATAAGCCAAAATTTAAACAAGCTGGGAAATAACTAAGATTATTAGGAGTTTCACTTAAGCTTAATATGAACAGACACCCTTGACGCGTTCTTGTCGCTTGAGACCATAAAGACGATGGCGCATCTCGGTGTGAATTCACGAAACCAACCGTGACCAACAAGCTCACGAGATCATTAAACATGTCCGCCCATTTATATATAGAAAATGATAAAAACTGAAATAAGAGTGCACTATCAAATCTAAGTTACTATCGATCTGATTCTTTTTTTAGTTATACAGAAACTAGACTTGTGCTAATCGGATACTACTCGATTTGAGTTCATAATTCGACAACTCTTGTGGTGTACAAGCCACAACAAGTCAAACCGAACAAACACCTTGAATATGTATTCTTTGACAAGCGAATGTGACATTGACTAAACCAAGGGGATAAGTGGAAACTAAGCTGGATACGGTATCAAATGTGTCGAAAAAAGAGTTGAACAACCAACAAATTAGTCAAACACTACCTTAACCAATTACAAAGTTTCTCAATGACTTTACTTGTCTTTTTACCACACAATAACAACAACAACTTTTCCAATATCACAACCAATTTAATTCATTATTGCATTTTTTCGATCGGTAAAACAAATAAATAAATAATTTTCAACTTTAATACAACTCAGTAACAAATATTAATTAGAAGTAACGATTCTTACAACAAATTTTTGACACCGAAATGAAGAGGAAGGTCATACGAGACCACCAAACGGACTCGAACCACCCTTGAAACTCCAAAACTCGTTTATAACACTTGAATTGGACAATTAAACACTCAAATTGCAAAACCGCCAAATCAATTGTGAAGAACCCTAAACTGAGGAACCCTAATTTTTCGTGAGATTTATGTGTAACTGATGAAGAATCTGTGATCCAGGCCTATATTTATAGAGTTAATTGGGGTAAAGAGCCTCTTGACATCTTCAATTCCAAAAGTGGTTTACACTCGTTTTTGATAATTGTCGCTTCTTTCTCAACCACATCCCATGTAGCTATGAAGATAGATTTCTTCTTGTAGGATGGTGTAGGAGTTGACCTTCAAAAGATGAAAGAATAATTCCATTCTTGTGTTTTCTTATATGCGTGACTCGAAAAAAGAGAGGGAAAATTGAGCAGATAAGGAGCGTGGGAGAGAGAGCGAGAGAGAGAGAGAGAGAGAGAGGAGAGAGAGAGAGAGAGAGGGATATATTGTATTTCTTTTGTTTTATTATACAAAGTAGTACAATCGGTACCCCGTGTTTTTTCAAATCCTCGAGTAAACGTACCTTCCCGGTATCCGATAAATATAGAAATTATGTTTTTGGAAACGATTTCTTAAACGTAATAATATAACATTTTTATTACGTAGAAAGTTGATTATAACCGTTTTCCGTTACTAATTTGGTGTCGGTATGAGTGCGGTGCCGTGATTCTCTAAATTCACGAGATAACCTCTCGTTTTCTTTTGATATTGGCATTCTGTCAGAAAATAATCAATTTAAAATTTTCTGACGTGATAAATATTATTATAATAATCCGGAATTTTTACGGGTTGTTATATAATTTCCATTGATTGATTATAGCCAAGGTGAGAACAATGCGAACAGTTGCGGACTTGACAACAGGACTGAATGTGTAGGAATAATCAAGGCCCAAAATTTGGCTAAAGCATTGGGCAACAAGACGAGCCTTGTAACGTTCAATGGTACCATCGGAAAAGAATTTGGTCCGATATAGCCATTTAGAGCCAACAACATTTCGATTAATTTGACGAGGTACAAGGGACCATGTATCATTCTTGTGGAGAGCATCAAGTTCACTTTGCATTGCAACAACCCACTTTGAGTCCTTAGCTGCTGTCTTATAGGGTTTAGGATCGGTTGAGGCGAAAAGGGCATGATGAAGTGGTGAATGTATGGTGTGTGATAAGCCTGCTTGATGACGTGGTTTGAAAATACCAGATTTAGCACGGGTCATCATGGGATGTGTTAATACAAATAAGCTATAAAAACGTTTATTTATATTTTACAATCTTCTAATGTTTTGTCGATAACAAGCGTAAAATCATTTTAATGAAACAAATAAAATACGTAAATGGTTTGAGCAAATAGTTTACTAACACACTTTTACTAAACATATTAAAACTATATCAAAACATGTTAAGTAAATAAGTTATAAAACCAAAGACATTTTTATAAAACACTAACAAGTAATATTGTTTACATCTTATAAAAATGCATATGTATAACAATTAGCGTTTACATTTTATAGAAATGTATATGTACTTTGTATATGTTTCAATGGGTAAAAACAAAAGTCCATAACCCATGACCCATGATCTATTGACTAGGTACAATGAATGTTGTTGGGTAAAAACCTAAGTCCATAACCCATACCCATGTTGCATGATCCATAACCCATAGCCCATTGCATGACTTCATGAATGAAGTCATGTTGGATATTATCCATGATCCATGACCCAAAGTCCATGACCTATGACCCAAGATCCACACCCAATGACTAGGTATATTGCATCTTGTTGGGTATCCATAATCCAATACCTATAACCCATGGTTCATATCCCATAACCCATAACCCGGTTTGCTACCCGAAATCCGGACTAAACTGAGCCATGAGTCGAATCCCGTGTTCTGGACTAGCGGATCACTCGGTGAGGATCCAGAGGAACCGTGGGACGATGAGACATGATTTTGTCTATAAATAGTGAGCCATTTCTCTCTTGCTCACTACCACTTTTAGATATACTTTCTCTCAGTATTCTAACCTCACTAACCACAGATCCAAAGGATCATTCTATGTAGTTTTATGTTTGTGTGATTCTCTAGGTTCCTCTTAAAGGCGAGATCACCACCTCTTGAAGACGTGCAAGCTCAAGTCATGTGTTGCTAAGCTTCGTTATCATCAAGACCACTGAAGTGCATCTTGTTAATAGTTATTTCCTTCTCCATAGAAGTGTTGTGTTGAAGGCATTAGTGAAAGGTGCTGAAAGGTCGTGTTAAAGGCATTAGTGAATGGTGCCAAAGGTGTACATTCGATATGGTGCATCGATGTATAAGTTATGTAGTTTGGGTTAGAGGATGTTGATATCATCTCTAGTGTTATAACAAGGAGTGTGTCTCCTTTGGGTAGTTGTCTTGTGGTTTAGTGTTGGATAGTATTTCCTCATTTGTAATGGAACTCGGTATCTAGCCTTGTACCGGATAAAGTGTAGGCGACGTTGTGATAGGTTTGGTTCTACCTCGTGGAAGAACTCGGTGTCTAGCCTTGTACCGGATAAAGAGTAGGCGATGTTGTGAAGGCTTCTCCGCCACATTAAGGATCTTGTGTGTGTAGTTCTTACAAACTCTCGAGTGGGGTACTCGGGGAGTGGAGTAGGGCAAGGAATGTATCCTTGTAGCCCACCACTATAAACACGCGTGTCGTGGTTTTGTGTTCCTTTACTCTTTATCTTTGCGTGCTTACTTATCTCCCCACATATATATTAGCGGAACTTGCCAAGTCACTAATGCCACTTGGCACCCTTAAATGCCATGCTGGCAGAATTTAATTAGCTGGCAATGCCACATATTTCATCCACACACGCTTTCCAGCTTTTCTCCACCAAAAACACACGCCCTCACAAGCCGATCTCCTTCCCTGATCTTCAGGCTGCACAATCAATTTAGAAACATATTGCCAAAAATCTCACCTACACATACGGTTCACCAAAAAATCAATCTTAATCCTAAAACAAGTTCAATTCATTCTATCAAATTCACCAAATCATCCTATTTTTATTCATGATTCAAAATTATTAACTACAACCCTATCAATTCATTCTCTCAAATTCACCAAATTAGGTATGTAAAGTGATTTCATCTATCATCATTATTGATTTCAGCAGGTATGTATTTCTTTTGCCCTAATTTTTATGTTTTTTTCTTTAATGTTTAAACAATCGATTAAAGCTCTTTCATTTTATTTTAATTGATACAGAAGATTTGCATTTTCCTTTCAGGAAAGGATCATGCATTCTCCTTTTTGGCTTCAATAGTGATTCAGGTAATACATAGTTATGAATTGGTGGATTTGGGTTATGTTTGGTCCCTAACAAGTAAAGTATTTGGATATGGGTCAACCTTATCCCACCAATTGTCATTGTTACTTATGTCTCACTGTTACTTGTGCCTCATTTTGCTAGGACTTAAGAACCAAAGGTATCATTTTGGTCCAAGACGCTAAAAAAACTGCTGCTTTTAATGGGGTGAGTGCTTCTTTGATAAACTTATTTGTTCTATAATTCTTTATGCCTATTAAATATGCATCACAGTACCTTCATATGTGATATCATCTGATATTTTTGATTTGGTCAAAATAGAGGTTGTTGTTAACATCAAAGTATGCTAAATTCTGTTGCATTAAATTATGCTAGATTACACTGAACCAAACACCCTTAGGTTCTATGATCACACAAGTGTAATATTTGTTGCGAATAATTAAGAAAGAGCCCAGACCCATTGTACAAGGTTTAGCAAATTGCCTCCATCTATAAAATGTGTCCTGATATGTATGTTTTTGGGTCTTTGCATATATGATGTGTTTGACGAGTAAAGTTTCTACCTACAAGTATATAGTACACAATTAGAATATATCTGCAGATTTAAGCTTTAAAAGGGGACTATGCAAACTTAAATAAGCTAAGGAAATTTAAAGCTTAACTAAAGGCAACTAAAGGAAATGATTACATTTAATCCTAAATAAGCTACATTCTAGATAATAAGCTTTAAATGGAAAATGGAGTAGAACAGCAGCTAAGGCTACTTGAGGATCAAATTTAGCACTTATTAAGCTTACTAATGGCTACAAAAGAGAAAGCAACTCAATCTACACACTAATAACTACCTAAGGCATCAAAAGCCAACCATCAAAAGCATCAGAATAAGCTAAAAGCATATGTGAATAAGCTAAACAAAATGGGACACGATTGAGTGCAGCAGCAGACAAAGGCAGAAAGGGCTTTTTTTAAGGCCTAAATAAGCTATCATATTAAACACTTAAGACCATATGAAGTTAACTCAGATAGAATCTTTACTAATGGCTACCTAATGAAGCAAAAATCTAACAATGAAAGCATAATAATAAGCTAATAACCAGCTAGGGAAAAGCTGATGTAGACAGAAAAAGGAACTTATGTAGCAGACTGAAGGAGGAGAAAAGGGTGCTTTGAAGACTAAAAATAAGCAGCTGAATAAGCACTATAGGGCAAATAAGGGCAAAACAAGTAAACTAGGGACTATAAACTACTGAGGGGAACACATATTAAACACTAAACTATATCAAATAAGCAGATAAGCTGAGGTAAATAAGCTGTTATGGGCAGAAAAACTTACTGATGCAGGGTAAGTTATCTCCAAACCACCAACTTCTAAGCCATGGCAGCCTATCTAAAACATTTTTTTTATTTTTTTCCTTTTGGGAATAGTAAAACTATATATTGAAGTTGCTATTTTTGATTTTTAAAAATTTTTATGACAAATAAAAATGGCTAAAACTACTGTTTGAAAACTGAGAAAATTCACTTTTAGGACATTTATGACAGATTTGGAAAACACTTTGAATCTAAAATTTAGACTAGGAAACTTAAAGCTAAGGTTACTAAAGTTCTAAAAATAGTGAATAAACTCATAAAACTCTAATTGAACAAACAAAAATCATTTGGAACACTCAAAATCTAAGTAAAACCAAACACTCCTTTTAAAGTTCAAAATGCAATTAACTAAAGAAATTTTATGAGAATTTGAGCTAAACTAATTGGGAATGAACAAACTAACATCAACATCAACTATTTAACATATCAGAATCAGAAATTAACCAAAAGCAGGTTTGACTTCAAAATTTGACTTATGTCGACTTTTTTTGTAAAACTTGAAATAAGACCAGAATTAAGTTGAGACAAGCTCACAATAAGCTATTATGAACTTATGTGAGCTTGTGAGATCAGAGAATAGAAGCTGAAACAAAAGAGAACAGTAACTGATGATGACTCAATAAAACTGAAATTACATTAAGTAAATGAAGAGTACAATTCAAAAACTGAGATTACAAAGATAATTAGACTTAAATAAAACAGTAAAAATGACAAAATTAAAATGGTCAAAGCTTTCTAAAAACTTGAAAAACTGGACAAAGGTGAATCTGTGATGGAGGTCCTATTTATAAGCTGAGGAGCAGGGTCCATTCATTCATAACGAATATCTCTGCAGACGACGTCTTGAATCCCATTAAGAACGACCCTTCCCCAAAACCCTAATTGAAGAAAATGTATCAAGTGAAATCTCTGCAATGACCCATGTCCCTTGATCAATTCATATGATTAAGTTTAGGTTTATTCTTCATTCGTATTATTTAAATTTTCTTCTTGAAGTTTTGTTCTTGGATTTTCAAGCTAAGATACAAGCATATGACACCAATATCAATTGCTATAATATTGATATGTAATTATATGATTATTTGAAAACTAAAACACTTATAGGTAGCAAAATTACGCAAAATTAATCATAGTATTTGGGATATCATACAGAAATATAATCCAGAAATTAACTTTTGTCCCTTTTCACTCATTTTGCCAATTGTGACCATTGCTGCACTTTTCTAAATAGGATAGGTTGATAGTAGTTATCATGTTAAACTCAACATCAATATATGTGACCCTTAAATTATGACATAATTTGGCATCTCTCTTATTTTCAGTTTTCTATTGCTATGCAGGGTCCTAAACTATTCATTATTCGTATATAATTGTGTTTATTATTGGCGATGAAGATGCTATTGCTTTTCTGCCTTTGTTGTACTATGATGGGTGAAAGCGAACCCGTATTGTGTTTGCAGCCATGGCGTAGTATGAATATATTGTATGTTCGCACCACAACTGTAGTTTGTTAACTCAATATCTGGAATTCGTACACTGTGGTATATGTGATTTCAGAACTGTTAATCAATCATCGATTGAAGGGTTCCTTTGAAATGAAAATAAAAAAAACACCTGTTAAACTGATAACGACAACTGCAGTAGTAGCAGCATGCTAAATATTATCTCACAACCCACTTTTAATGACCTGTAAGTTCTTTGAACTTTTTATGATCAAGGTGTTTTCATTCCTTATGTTATCTACTATTTAACTGCAGTGCTACTGTTATGTATGTAATGTTGGTGCTCCTTGCGAGACATACATATTGTAGCACTATTACCAACAGCCCTGCAACAATATTTTCCATATTATTTGACCCGTAAAAGAAGCGGATCTTCTATTCATTTGAGTTTATAGCCTTCCATTCCATGTTTTGAATTTGATTCGCAGATTTGATTGCTATGGTGCAGGGAGCTACTGTTACTTTGTAATAAGATCGAGTAAGTGTATGAGAGTATGTGGTCATGGTGTTTAACCGTGGGGCACCTGATACCTGTACTATGGAAGTAAAAAGTTTAAAACTTCAGTACTCATTTTCATTTTTTTAGTTCCATTTTCATGATGCAAAAGCGTTGATATTTTGTTTTATCTTTTCGCACCAAAGAAACTTCAAGAATGGCTTATTTGTGAAATGGAACAATCCGCTATGGCTTTTCTATGACAAAATCTCAACTTCTTCCACCATTGTCGTCTTCACGACTGTCATTACACTACAGTTACAGGTATGTGGTGTTAAACGGGTCAAATGGGTGAACATTACATGAAAAGTCCTCGAAATCCTTTCAATGTTATATAAATGTTAGCCATGAAAGTTAGTTTGATGTATGTAAATGTTAGCTATCGTGCAGATTAGGTTTATTAGCTTTTACGTGTAGGTGAATATAATATGTAAACTCGATCATACAATTATTCCACATTGTAATTGCACATGACTCAAAATGATTCCAGAGGGATCCACCGTGTAGGAATCTGAATCTTTGAATGTAGATGTGGGGATTCAACTACTTCATTTGATCATTCAAGGTTCTTATCTGCTCATTTCAGTTCTTAATCGCCTTGCCACAAAGTTATCATAATCATCAAAGACTCTCAGGAGTCAGGACTAATATCTCTGCTTATTGTAGATTTGAGATTGTAATAATTTGTAGAAACTTGGAAGCATCTGTTTTAGTACCTGGCCTTACAAATCGTACTGTTGTAGAGATGAATTCCATAGTGGCTGTTTTTTCAACCTACATCAGATTGTACTAATTTGTAGTTTAATGAAGGATGGTATAAGCTGGTACATCTTTATGCTATTTGTTTTGGAATTTTTGTTACATTTAAAGAGTGAAGGATCTGTGAGCAATGGAAGCTCGGAATATTTAAGTGGAAATACGAGTGTTGGTCATAGTTCAGGAATTCCACCACTTGCGACCATCTCAAGTCAATTCAAGGATCGTGGAAAGAATGTTCGAGTAAGGTGACACAGGTTCGTGTAAGAATAATATTATTTTTGTAAATCTATTTTCATAATTTGAATTCAATATGAATTCTTATTTTTTTTAATTCCACTTGCAGGTTTGCATGGTTTAAGAGTCAATTTGTTATTGTGTTGGTTACTGGTAAGTCAAGAAGTTACCGTTTTATATTGTATAAGCATAGGAGTGGGGCAAAACAGGCGTTAAAGTAACCACATAAGAAGATTGGGAATAGGGTTACGAAAATAGTTAACCGTAAATTTTGTGACCATAACAATACATTAATTTATAATAGAGTGTTGAAAGGTCATAAAATCAGTAGTCATTCCTAAAGGTCTATATGGCTAATATGTGTGTCGTTGGTGGCCATGTTGTCAATGGTTTTTGCTGAGATTCATAGTGAGATCGTAAAGCAAGATGTCTTCAGCGACTTCTATAAGATAAATATATCGTTCATTGTTAGATTACTCTTACACATATTAAACTATCTGTGGTGTTGTCCAACTAATGCAGTTCTTGCCTGATAAATTTCAAAAGGAAACGAATGGGGTAACACCGAGAAGATGGATATCTTAATGCAATCCAGAACTTAGTAAAATTATTACCAACTTCACTGGTGGAGATGACTGCATATCAACACTGAAAAATTGGAAGAATTGAGTAAGGTACTTATCTGACTTTCTAATAGAAAAACGCATATGGCGTCCATTTTTCAAATGTAGAAATTAATGAGGTGTCTTAAATATGTGAAAACCAAATTTGTTCATCCAAACCTCAAGGCTGTCATTTGGAATTTAAGCCTGGAACCAGACTCGACTGAGGGAACTTCATTACATTTTGCAGATAATGAGGATCTTCAAAGTGAGTGGAGAGCCAAAAAAAGGATTAACAAGCTCAAAGTTGTGTCTAATGGGAATCTACAATCACAATCTTTGAAATATCATGTATAAACTTAGTTTTTTTTAAGTGTTCAAAACAAGTATTAGTCATAAATATTTTTGTGTGACTTGCTGAGAGAGGTGGGTCATCTTGCAATTGAGATGCACTCCCAGGCCTAGCCTAAGCAGATACACCCCCCTTTAAGCACTGTGCATGGGTCCACCCTGTGAGGAGTGCTCACTAGGCGTTGGTATGGGTTGGGTCTTATTGATGTTACCACTGACCTCACCAGCCTCAAAGCTTGGTGGAGTAGTGACAGCCCTAACCATTCTATCTCCTGCATCACCTGAGATAGGCTCATCTGGTTCAATGTTAGGAGGAGAATGGGGTTGAGCTGTCCCACTCTCCTGTCTAGAATGCCTATCTGTTGATGAATGGGGTTGAGAAGAAGAGTTTTCACCATTTGTGGGTGTGTGTTGGGAGCCACATGTGCTTGATGGTCCTTCACCCTTTGCAATAAGCATGTTAGGAAACAATGGCACTACAACCCCACTATATCCTACCACAACCCTCAACATATTTGAAAACACTTTGGCTGTGAGTAGTTTTGATGGATAAACATTTTTGTGAAATTGCAAGTTTTGTTTCAAGATCCAAAATATTTGAATAAACACAGGATACATCGAAACTTGGTTTTGCTAACAACATTTTTAAGCATACCACGAAAATATAATTTGAAAATTGAACACCACACTGTTGCAAGGCGGATCAAGGTCAGGCTATGTTTGTAGGAAAAGCATCCCACCAGGTCCTTTTGTGACTTAAACATTGTAAGAGGGTATGAATTAGAAATCTCCATTGTGGGAAACCGACTTTTATGAAAATTAAAAGTATTGTCATGTCTATACCCCATCAATGAGAGTTGTTCAATTATGTCATTGGCTGGCAAGTGGTAATACTTTCAGCATCCCTAAGATGAAGATGTTCTCTTAGGAAGGCTTCAGTAATAACAATTTGTGTGCCATCCACTGTGTCAATTAACTATTGAACCCCTTCCTCAGTTGTTGAGGCAATTGCAGTTTGCCAAAACTTCCCGACAGGGGTACATAAGATATTAGGATTTAAGAGTAAAGCGAACCTGATTCGGCTTCTATTTAGGAAGGCTACTATCTCATTGAACTCTTCATTGCCTTCTGGTAAGTCCAAGCACGCCACCATTTTGTGCTTATCGACAAAATCAAGAGGAGCCATTAGGAATAAGAGTTAGGGTTATAAAGGTGGGATTTAATCGCAAAAGTCTGTAGAGAATTGTGGTGAAAGCAATTGAAAAGTTATGCAATATATAGAGATTTGGAGAATTTTGGTTGAACCGCCTTAGAAATATTTATGGTAATAAGTAAAGAGAACCCAATTAGAAACCCTTATATAAAGATACAGATAGGTAACAACTCAATTTGCAAAAGTAATCATTGCATAACCGACTTTTGGAATAAGTACTAACTACTTAGTTGATCGATACTAACTTAGCTTATCAAGACTAACTTATAACCATCAAGATTAACTTTACCCATCAAGATTATCTTATAGTTTTGAAATTATATCATCGAACCCCAATTTTGAAGGGATTAAGTGTGGTGACGGACACTTAATCAAAGTCGACCTCACATAGCCTCTGCTTTGGTGAAAACCAATGGTTTGATGCATAGCATTGCCTGTTATGGATAGTCCCATTAAAGGGCCTTCCGACGGGGTTTCCATTTCGTTGCGGTGTTGCCTCCAACACAAGTGTTGGATTCACATTTGCTCATTGTTCTCTAAGCCGATGCCCTTAGGCTAGTCACACTACACGTAAGCAGATAGAATGGCAAAGAGTGGGTTAGTGCGGTGACCGACTAACTAAAACCATCAATTCATGTTCATTATACCACAGGATGCCACAAATGCTTTGGCATCACAAAGTCGAGTTACAACATGTTCCATCATGTTGTTGAATCGAGATGAGCATAAGTTAGAGAATCATATTTGCTGTAACAATCAGTCACCAAACCACACCCATACTGCTTGTGTTATACCTGAAAAGTTAGTCCAAAACCAAGAAGACACAATCCAAGACATTTTCGGCTACAAGGACACCTTCCTTGCCCTACTCCACTCCCCGAGTCACCTACTCGAGAGTTCGTAAACACTACACCAATCTCCTTATGGCGGAGAAGCCTTCACAATGTCGCCTACCCTTTTTCCGGTGCTAGGCTAACCACCGGGTTCTTTCACTCCAAGGTGAACCACACCTACACAACATCGCCCACCCTTTATAAGGTACTAGGCTAAGTACCTAGTTCTTTCACTCCAAGGTGAACTACACCTTCACAACGTCGCCTACCCATTATTAGGTACTAGGCTAAGCACCTAGTTCCATTGCAATGGAGGAACTACTACCACACTACACCAACGACTAATCCCAAAGGAGATCTACTCCTTTACAACATCATCAAGGATATCAATATCCTTGGATCTAATACTAGTCTATCTTGTACATCGAAACACACCATATCAAATGTACATCTAAGGCACCTTTCACTAATGCCTTTGACTAGATCTACAAGACACATTTCACTAATGTCTTGTGTCTTGACTTCTAAGCACCTTTCACTAATGCTTCTAGTCTTGACTTCTAAGCACCTACCACAAGTGCTTATGATATGGACGATAGATACCCTTCACTAATATCTTCGTCTTGGCACTTGAGACATCTTTTACTAATGTCTTCAACACTACACTTCTTACAAGAAAGAAAGGAATCATCAACAAGAAGACTTTAGTAGCCTTGATGATGAGGAAGCATGGCAACTCATGGACATGAGCTTGCTCGACTTCAAAGGTGGTGATCTTGCCTTTAAGAGGAACCTAGAAGATCACACAAAAAACAAAACTACAAACATAGATCTCTTGGATCTGAGGTTAGTGAGTTTTCAACTCATGGAGAAAGTGTGTTAGAAAGGGTGAGAAATAATGAAGAAATGGCTCACTATTTATAGAAGAAAAATCTCATCGTTCCCCGGATCCCACGGATCCTTCCACAAGGATCCGTCTAGCGTTAAGCTAGGGATCCGTGGACGCTCCCTTTTACCCATGGGTATTTTGGTTATGGGTCATGGGTCATGGGTTGAACCATGGATCTTTAGCTAGATACAATGTATCTTTTGAGTGCAATGCACTTGGTCACTTAGGTATGGGTTGATCCATGGGTTATGGATATTATCCATGTATGATATAAGCATGATGTCTTTTTTTTGGGTAAAGGGGAGTAATCCTGCACCGTGGTAAATTGATTAACCAAAAACGTTTAAGTACAAATGGAATATGGCTAAAATACCATATTAACCTCAAGCTAACAAGCTTGATAACCTCCTAACTCTAGTGCTTAAGACATGCCAAAAGCACTAACAAAACTAGAAACAAAAACGCATCTAGAATTAAACAAAAAACATCTAGCCAGCAGAAAACGTGCGAGATGAACTTGCCCCCATATTAGCAAATAGATTGGCGATTCATCGACACCATTTCCACTTTTCCTTCATCATCCATCACCAATGCAGCATACGGATTAGATGTAGACACATTAACTTCCTTAGAAGCGTTACCAGTAGACTTCAACTGAGACGGTGATGTATATGCAGTACCCATAGTATTTGCACCCTTCTTAGGTTCACTAATAGTAGCTTTAGGAACAGATTTGAACTGTTTAACCGAAGTACCAACAGGAGGATTCCCATTAGCAGCCTTTGCTTTACCCTTCTTCTTTTTCTTCTTACCCACCTTTTGAAAACCATCAGTATCCAATTCCACTGTAGGAGTAGTAACATGAGAAGTAGATACAGTAGAAGGGCTAATCACCTGTGTAGGAGGCCTCACCACTTGTTCAGAACATTGATCTTGAGTATGACCAAGGATTCTGCATAAATTGCACCTGGGGGGCCTCCATTCATATTCAACGCGTATGCTCTCTTTAATAAAACCCTCCCCCGTAAGTGAAGGGAACCCAACGGTCACAGTATCCAGAAGGTCAGAATAAGAGTCAACCTCAATAAGACATCTATCAAAACTACTCCTACCCCATGAATCCATGCAGATAGAGGTAGTATATGAATCAAGCATGACAGGCTTTCCAATGAAACTAGAGATCAATCGAATACCCTCCTCTTCAAAGACTTGAAGAGGAACATCATGCAATTTCACCCAAATCGGAACACTAGTTAACTCTTCCTTACGCAGACAAGTATCCAAAGACCATTTCTTGAGAATAATTGGAGATTTGCGTATCATCCAAGGGCCTCCTTCCAAGACAGCTTCTAGACCAACCAATGTATCAAATTTGAAGAAAAAGAAACCTTTGGAATTCATCATAATCTTTTTAAGACCATGTTTCGCCCAATTACTCCTAGCATAGTATTCAACCACAGGATACGCCATCCTTTTCCCAATAAAGTAGCCATATAAGGTATGTTCCAAACGAGAACAAACCTTTTCCACCACTTTACGAGGAATAGAGATATCAACACCATGGGAGTCTATTGAGGTTTAGCAGCATCTAACTCGAATAACAGACTCTTAAGATCAGCCATTACCTTATCTTTAATGTTACCATCCACATCAGCCCACATAGGATATTTACCCTCTTCAAGACCTGTAATGAAATCATCAATATCCTTAATAGTTTTAATCGACACACCCAAGAGGGCATGTACATAATCAACACCAGAGATAGCATTAGGACCATCAATAGCAACATCAGTAGCATGTAAACCATCTTCATGAACATGAAAACCCTTAACCATAGGGCCGTAGTTTCCAGCACGCGCAGACACTACTTGGTTCGAATTATCTTGTTGTCGGATAGAAGTATCCTTCCCGCGACCTGGTCGGGGACGTCGCATAGTTACCTTAGACATATCACGTATGTCAACCACATTATTCATCTCTCCTAATCGTTCCATTACCGCAGCCAATACAAATAAAATACGAAGTTACTAGGTAAAAACCTCAACGAAGCAAATAAACCAGAAACAAGCCAATCATAGGCTGATAATTAAACCCTAGTTGCCTAGGGTTTATAAGAATTTAGCATAATAACTCAACCCATACTTTGCTGCTTGATGATAATGAATAATTAACAAAACTGCAGCAGATCAGAAACCGACCAAACAACCCTAACGAGCGATTAGAACAAACCCTAAAAAGAAATCAGATCGATCGCTAAAGGATCGAGCAGCAGATCGATTTATGGTTTTAAAATCCTAAAAAACCCTAAGTAACCGACTCCCAAAGAAACAGCCTAAGCGCTTAGAATCAAGCAACAATGATGAAGAAATTAATGAAAAACAAACGTTTAAACAATAATTTAAACAGATCGTTGCAAGAATTAGAGGGTTAGGGAATGTTTTATTGAAGATCGATTAGATAGGAGATAGGAAAAAATCGCCATAGGGAGGAGAGTTTATATTTCATCTTCTTTATATAAGCATGATGTCATGCAATGGGTTATGGGTCAAGCTCCATGGGTCATGGGCTTTGGGTTGTACCCAACTACATTTAATGTATTTGCCCAATGGGTTGTGATACTTAAGTTTTTACCCATTTATATTACCCAATATACTACATACTAGTTTTGTGTATATTTTACCCAAATATGTAAACACTAGTTGTTGTACATATGTAATATTAAATCATAAAATCACTTATATTTGTTTTAGTGTTTTATGTGAAAGTGTGAATATGTTAGAAACTATTAGTTCAAACCATTTACGTATTTTATTTGTTTCGTTAAAATGATTTTACGTTTGTTATCGACAAAACATTAGAAGATCGTAAAATATAAATAAACGTTTTTACGGCTTATTTGTATTAACAATCTCCCCCTTTTTGTTGATGACAAAACATAAAATTATTTTAAGGAAAAGCTAAAAATTCGTAAAAGTTTGAATTTGTAGTTTTTACTTTCTTCTCCCCCTTTTTGTCGAAACAAAAAGAGCTTCGAAAGAAAGCAACACATTGTTTTTAAGAAAAATATGTGAAAGAAATAAAAAGAAATAGAGAGCAAGTAATGGGAAAGGATATCGTCTTTACTCCCCCTTGACGAGTCCATCCCTATGTAAGGGCGTCAAGAAAGTAATACTAATCTAGTTGGTTTGCAAGTAATTTTGCAAAGGGATGTCACGAAATGTAAACCTAATATTGCAAGTAATTTGCAATGTATTGCTTTGACATAAAGCTCCCCCTAGCTTTAGGATGTCAAAGTCTTCATGTGTAAATTGAATAACTACAAAACAATGGTTAGACAACAAGTATAGTTCACAATTTCACGCAAATGTGGTCCAAGTTAGTAGAAAATAGTTTTATGTCTCACGGATCCCACGGTTCCCTCCTAGTAGGGATCCGCTCTAGGCAATTAAAGGGATCCGTATCTGGCGATGATTAATTTCACAAAGGTGATATAACAAGCAATGTTATCACAAAATGAGATATGAATACAATGTAATCATATGCTCGTAAATATAACAAGTAGCATGTAATTTCATTTAACAAAACTAGAGTTATGATATACATGACTCTAAAAACTAAGAAAATAAGAAAATACATGATTAGGAATTTTTAGACCAACTATCGCTTGATGCTAGGACACCACTAAAATCTTCTAGCTCAAGTTTTGTTTAGGTTTAATCTCGTTGAAACGTTCGAGGAGATGATAGAACATGAAACATTGGTCTTCTCATACTTCATGTATCAAACTTTCAACATGTTGACAATGATAGCAATCTTTGTCATGGCTAGGTAGTGGTGGTGGAAGAAATGAAATGGCTTGATGCGAAGGATCAAGTGAAGCGGCTTGTGGAGCTTCAAACGATGGAGGGATTGGTGGAGGTGCATTTGAGAATGGCTCGACCAAGAATGATGGTGGTGGTAGAGAAGTGTCAACTTCCATATGGTCAGGTGGTTGACTTTGATGATTTCTCATAATCCAAATGGGATTATATGATGGAAACGGAGAAAAGGAAGCCAGAGCAAGTGTTGACTCAACACCTTGATTTTGTACCATTATTCCTCCTAATGAGGAGAATGTTGTCGGCGGAGGCGGATGAGACGGCCTAGGAGGAAAATCCTCTAAATTGTAAAGGTGTGGTGATGATAGTGGAGATGTAAAAGAAATAGCTCTAGGAACCAATGGTGATGGTTTAGTGGAGATGATATTGTTTGGCCTAGGAGGTATGGTGGTGTTTGGCATAGGTAGTTTTGTGGGTACTATCCTTTTAGGAATTGGTTTGATTGGTTAAGGAAAGATCTTATCATTTGTTGGCTTGACCGGAGATGATTCGGTTGAAGAGATTTCGTGTATAACACGAGCCTTTTTCATGGGTGGTTCTTTGGTGGATAAGTTACTACTTGGGGTTTTCCTCATGATGAGATGATTTCAAGAGGTTTGTAAGGGTTTCTAAAGTGCTAAAAGTTAGGATGAAGGTGATGACTATGAAAGTCCTAACATATGGTTTATAAAGCAAGAGATTTGGCAAGTGCATTTAAGCCTTAAGCCGCTAAGATTCATTGGAATGTGATGATTAACATGCACAAGAGTCAACTTCAGAGTTTGTATTGATCTAGGAACTCATTTAAGATGAGATGAGATGGAGTGTTTGAGTTAGAAAGATGAGTTGAAATGATTGTTTTAGCAAGATTTGACATAAACTGTCATCCGGATCCCACGGTTCCCTCATCAGAGGGATCCGTCTAGGCTAATCCTAGGGATCCGGCTCTCAGCAGCTATGAAGGAGTGGAAATGATGTTTTCTAAGATCTAAGATCTATATTATCTTGAGTGTTTCAGTCCTCCTAAGTGTCTTAAATGAAGGGGTGCTTAAGTACTTGAAGGTAATGAGTGATGTACCTAATAATTGTCTTTTATGGAAGGATTTGGAACTTTCATGAGTACCAATGGATGAGCAAGGATGACACTAAAGATGAGAGTGTCAATTGAAGGTAAACGATCCTAGAGATCAGGTTGTGACTTAGGATAGTGTTTTGGAAAATATCCTAAAGGCTTTGAGATGGGAAAACTAGAATTTGATCAACTTTGATCAATTTTGAGGTAAGGATGATTTAAGATCAATTTTGCCATAATCGAAAAGATTTCTAAGACTAGATGTGAGGGATCGAGTAAAAAATGAAGTGTGAGTTTAAGAGCGGAAGAGTAATGGATTAAAAATGAAACGATAGATCTACAAGCGTCTTAGAGTGTGATCTAGGTGAGTTATGTGTGAGTAGGAGGGATCTACCTATCTTGATATGGACTTAATTTACCTTAAGGCACTATGTTTAGCTTAGTGTGAGGTGTTCTAAGGATATGTTTGAAATATAATGCATGCAATTGCATTTTATGTTTGCCGGATCCCATGGTTCCCTAAGTGTAGGGATCCATCTAGCACAAACTTTGGGATCCGCCCATCTGCTCAGCAGAACCTTTACTAAAGGTATGCAATGATCTTGACAATGCATTATATCCCAAGGTTAGTTTAAAAAAGGGGTTCTAATACTAAGATATCACATGTAAGATGTTTTATTTCATGAAGGAAATAGAATTACATTGATAAAGCACGAGTACAAAGGGATTGATCCTATTTGAAATACTACTAAGTTCCTTGAGTGTTTTCGCTAGATGGATCATCAAATGGTTGATGAGTGTTGGCGGATTCAGGAATGAAGAACGTCTTAATGAGGAAAATATTCAACGGTTCCATCATCTAGTTCACAAGTACGTACAACGGACTTTGAAATTGAGGATGAAAGTGCATGACATTATGATAGAGGCGCGTCAAGAACATTCCATATGGAATGAGTTTATTCTTGGAGCCTTGAAGATTTACAATTCGCCTTGCAAAGAAGTAGGCGAGATTGTATGGTTGTTGTGTTAGCACACAATACATTATGTGAGCACAACAGGCGGGAAGGATTTCTCGATTCCCTTTAAGACTCCAAACATTTTCACATAGAATGAGTGCAAGGGGCTTATACTCTTCAAGAATATCCTGTGTGTGGATGATGTTTGGATTGGAGTGATGGGGTTTGCATAATATGCGAATTAAGTCTTGTGGGGAAGGAATGTGAGAACAATACGGACTATTTTCTTCACGAAAATTGAAGAGAGAATCAAGAGACCAATCTTCAGTGAAGGCACATTGTCCATAATTTGGAATTCGGAGAATTTGAGGAAATTACCCAAGAGTCAAAACAAACTTTTGGTTTTTGATCCAAAACCAAAGAGATAGAGAACGATCCTCGTTACGAACGAGTTCGACTTGATGGAAGAATTCCAATACAAACCTTGGACATATCTTCTCGTTGATTTCAAGAAGACATTCTAGTCCTATGGCTCGGAAGGAGGTATTGATACCTTCTTCGAATCGTAGAGAGGTGTCTACAATACGTCTTTCATGGAAGTGATGGGTTTCGAGATTGTTGAACCCACGCACATGATTGCCAGGTGTGTTGGGTTCAAGAGAGATGTTAGGAGTGTAGACGCTAGAGAGTGAAGAATCAAACTCATATACGTGTGACATAGTGACACCCATAGAAAAGATGTGTTAATAGAAAGTGATGTTTGTGATCAACCTATGATTATCTAACGTTTTTTATTAGATTTTTATTAACAATGGTTTTTAACAAGAAAGACACTTAACTCACTTATGGTTTTGACATTCTAGTGGAGTATTACTTTTAGAAGAAAAGTGGTTTTTAATTTGCATGAAAAACTGTTCTCCAGTAGGACGGATCCCACGGTTCCTTTTCAAAAGGGATCCGGCTAGTATAACTTCCGGGATCCGTAGATCTATAATTACAGAAACAGATTTTATGAAAGGCATAGGTTTTTAGATCTCATAGTTTTATACCAAGATATGTGTTTTAACCTACATTTTCTTTTAACAAGCATACATGACTTCTAATGTATCACGAAAGAAATAAATAAAACAAAGAAAAAATGATAAGCACATAATAACCTAGATAACTAGACTATTAGTAATATTTCATTTCAATACTAAGAATGATACAAAGGATTGGGTATATAACCCCAATGTAGATTAACAACACAAAGTAAATGTCTCCGTATGTGAACTTCATCATAGGGAACACAAGTGCGATGAGTGTTAAGACGATGAGTACGAAGGCGACGTAAACCATGTTGAAGACGATCCTTCTTGGTTTTGGTTGAGATGAAATGGATAGGAGGATGAAGTTTTGAGTGAGAGGGAATTTTTGAAATTGGAAGATTTAAAAAAGTCAGGATTTGATAGAGTGGGCGTCGAGTGGAATATTTATGGGGAAGGAGTATTTTTCGAAATTTGTGTTTTTGTTTTATTATTGGTTAGAAGAAATAAAACATAAGTTTTATATACCACGACATTAGACGAGAAATAAAACACGTATGTGAGAAAAAGGCTTCCTAATGAAGCTTCATGTAAAACATGTACATGCACAAAAGATAATCATATAAGTACCTAAATAGGCATACTTAATTATCAAGAAAAATAAAAAGAAAATCATACCTCTAGCGCACTTAGGAATGTCTTTACAAATGACACAGCAAATGTCACTTAGACGATTCCCGCTCCTTTGCATTTAAGATACCTTCTTAAGGAAGGTATTCTTGTTACCAAGCGATTCCTATAGCTTGGTGGGTATGAGCTTTGACTAATCATCATGACAAAGAAGATTAGTGCAATTAAATGAAAAAGCAAATAAAAAAAATGTTGTTATCAAATCAACATCCAAACATATTGTTTTAAAAGACATGGTGGTTGTTTTTATGAAAAACCTTCTTTGTAGTTTTCAATTAACCATGGATCGTATCAAGTTTTTAAAGTACAATATACTTCAAGAAACTTGGTAACGAAGCTTTGATGCCAATTGTAGAAAACTAGAAGGGGGTTGAATAGTTTTGCCAATTAAAACTTCCTTTTAATCTATTTTGATCGACTTATGTCAATCTATTTGGATGTGTGTGTTGGATGTTGATAAACAAGCATGTAAAGGCAAGTAATGAAAAGATAAGAGTAAGAAGCACAAAACCACAACGCGAGTATTTATAGTGGTTCGGCTACAAGGACACCTTCCTTGCCCTACTCCACTCCCGAGTCATCTACTCGAGAGTTCGTAAACACTACACCAATCTCCTTATGGCGGAGAAGCCTTCACAACGTCGCCTACCCTTTTTCGGTGCTAGGCTAACCACGGGTTCTTTCACTTTCACAAGGTGAACCACACCTACACAACGTCGCCTACCCTTTATAAGGTACTAGGCTAAGTACCTAGTTCTTTCACTCCAAGGTGAACTACACCTTCACAACGTCGCCTACCCTTTATTAGGTACTAGGCTAAGCACCTAGTTCCATTGCAATGGAGGAACTACTACCACACTACACCAACGACTAATCCCAAAGGAGATCTACTCCTTTACAACATCATCAAGGATATCAATATCCTTGGATCTAATACTATTCTATCTTGTACATCGAAACACACCATATCGAATGTACATCTAAGGCACCTTCACTAATGCCTTTGACTAGATCTACAAGACACATTTCACTAATGTCTTGTGTCTTGACTTCTAAGCACCTTTCACTAATGCTTCTAGTCTTGACTTCTAAGCACCTACCACAAGTGCTTATGATATGGACGATAGATACCCTTCACTAATATCTTCGTCTTGACACTTGAGACATCTTTCACTAATGTCTTCAACACTACACTTCTTACAAGAAAGAAAGGAATCATCAACAAGAAGACTTGAGTAGCCTTGATGATGAGGAAGCATGGCAACTCATGGACTTGAGCTTGCTCGACTTCAAAGGTGGTGATCTTGCCTTTAAGAGGAACCAAGAAGATCACAAAAAAAAAAACTACAAACATAGATCTCTTGGATCTGTGGTTAGTGAGTTTTCAACTCGGGAGAAAGTGTGTTAGAAAGGGTGAGAAATAATGAAGAAATGGCTCACTATTTATAGAAGAAAAATCTCTCATTCCTGGATCCCACGGATCCCTTCCACAAGAGATCCGTCTAGCGTTAAGCTAGGGATCCGTGGGATGCTCCCTTTTACCCATGGGTATTTTGGTTATGGGTCATGGGTTGAACCATGGATCTTTAGCTAGATACAATGTATCTTTTGAATGCAATGCACTTTGTCACTTGGGTATGGGTTGATCCATGGGTTATGGATATTATCCATGTATGATATAAGCATGATGTCATGCAATGGGTTATGGGTCAAGCTCCATGGGTCATGGGCTTTGGGTTGTACCCAACTACATTTAATGTATTTCCCCAATGGGTTGTGATACTTAAGTTTCTACCCATTTATATTACCCAATATACTACATACTAGTTATGTGTATATTTTACCCAAATATGTAAACACTAGTTGTTGTACATATGTAATATTAAATCATAAAATCACTTATACTTGTTTTAGTGTTTTATGTGAAAGTGTGAATATGTTAGAAACTATTAGTTCAAACCATTTACGTATTTTATTTGTTTCGTTAAAATGATTTTACGTTTGTTATCGACAAAACATTAGAAGATCGTAAAATATAAATAAACGTTTTTACGGCTTATTTGTATTAACAAAAGCTTTTGTTAAAAGATCTGCAACATTAAACTCAGTATCAATCCTGTCAACCTGGATGAGTTTCTTTTCATTACAGTCCCTTATGAAATGGTGTCTTATCTCGATATGCTTAGTTTTAGAATGAAAAACTGGATTTTTTATAATGCAAATAGTACTGTTGTTATCAATATAAATGACAGTGCCCATGAAATTATACCCATTATCAAGCATCCGATTACGAATCCGAGAACTTGACCACAACAACTTGCGGCAGACTACATACTCATCCTCGGTTGTAGAGTTTACCACAATGCTCGCTTCTTACATTACCATGAAATCAACCTATCACCAAGAAACCGACATCCTCCCGTGGTTGACTTCCTATCAAGACTTGCCCCAACATAGTCACCGTCGAGTAAGCTACGGATCAAAGGGAGAGTCTTTAGGATACCAAAGGCCTAGGTGAGCGTGGCCTTTCAGATATCTAAAGATTCTTTTAACAGCATGCAAGTGAGAGAGCTTTGGAGAGACTTGAAATCTTGCACATGCACATACTGCAAACATAATATCTGGTCTGGAGGCAGTCAAATACATCAATGATCCAATCATTGACCTATAGAGGTGTTGATCAACCTCTTCACCATCAGCATCTGGAAGTAGTGGCTTATTATGCTCCATAGGAGTGCTTTCAATTTTTGTATTATCATAGCCTTATCCCGACTGATAAATATGCCATCTGTCTTATGCTTGACCTGTAGCCCAAGAAAGAATGTGAGTTATCCCATAGAACTCATCTGAAACCTATCATGCATCAATGTTTCAAATTCTCTGCACAAATCCTGCTTGGTTGAGCCAAAAATAATGTCATCAACATAGATCTGAACCAACAGGATATCTTTTTTCACATTCTTGATGAATAGAGTCTGATCAATTTTCCCTCTTTTGAAGCCATTGTCCAAGAGATACTTGTCTAAGGTTTCATACCAAGCTCTTGGGGCCTGATGTAGACCATAGAGAGCCTTCTGAACCCTGTATACTTTGTCAGGAAAATTTGGATCTTCAAAGCCTGGAGGTTGACAGACATATACCTCCTCCTCAATCTTTCCATAGAGGAGAGCACTCTTCACATCCATCTGCTGTGAAGTCTTTGTATGATGCAAAGGCCAGGAATAGTCTTATAGCTTCAATCCTTGCCACTGGGGCAAAGACCTCTTCATAGTCAATCCCTTCTTGTTGTGTATACCCCTGAGCCACCAATCTAGCCTTGTTCCTTATAACCACACCCCTTTCATCCTTCTTGTTTTTGAAAACCCATTTAGTGCCAATAGCTCTCTTGCCATCAGGAAGATCCACAAGAACCCATACATTCTGAAGTTTGAACTGGAGAAGCTCTTCTTGCATTGCTTCTACCCATGCTTCATCTTCAAGAGCTTTGTAGACTTTCTTTGGTTCTGCATGTGAAACAAAACAAGCAAAGAGACATGTTTGTGTGACACCATGAATTCTTTCTTCATATATGGCACTGAAGAATCCAGTCTCACTATGCTGTACTTTAGATCTTGTAGTTCTTTCAGCATGAACACCCCCAATAACATTCTCCAAGGGATGATTCTGATTAATTCTTCTGTGTGGTGTAGAAGGAACAGCATAAGATGAAGCTATATTAGTAAAATCAATCTCATCAGCTTCACCATAGGGATCAGGAACCTCTGTAGTAACTGATGGAACAGAATAAGGACCATCAGTACTAAATTCTGGCTCATCAGTACTAATATGTGGCTTATCAATATTAACCACATTAGTAAATAGTAATGATCACTTCAGTTTCGATCACTGTATCACCTTCATTGGTTACATCTCCTTCAGTATTAGATTCATTGGTCTTTGGAAACTGCTCATCTGCTTTGTTTGCCTCCCCTGAAGAAGTACTTCCAATTGAGGTATCCTTCCAAATGGGCAATAAGACACAGTCATCATCATCATCAAAATCTGCATCAGGACCTTGCTTTTCTCCTGCAACATTGTTAGAATCCACAGAAACAGGCACATAGTTCATAGATTCATCAATATCAAAAATCCATTTTGGTCCTTGCCCCTCTACACTAGGTTTATCCTCAAGAAAATCTATGCGCAGATTCTCCTCTATTCTTCTGGTTTTAGAATTATAAACCCTAAAGGCTTTACTATTCAAGGAGTAACCAACCAGATATCCACAATCAGATTTTCCATAAAACTTACCTAAATGGTCAATGGTATTGAGAATGGAGACATGACATCCAAAAGGTTTAAGAAAGTCTAGGGTAGGCTTTCTACCTAAAAATAGCTCATAGGGGTCTTGCCATGAGGCTTTACTACCAAGACCTATTCGAACATAACAAGCAAGATTAACTACCTCATTCAAAATGTTGTGGGTAACTTGGAATCGCTAACATAGTCCTAGCGACCTCAATCAATGTCCTATTTCTCCTTTCAAGAACCCCATTTCTTTGAGGAGTCCTAGCTACATCAGTATTCTCTTTAATACCCTTAAGTTGATGAAATCATTCATCACTTGGTTTTAAACTCGTCCCATTATCACACCTAATGATTTTAACTTTCTTATTAGTAAGGTTCTCTACTGCAGTTATATATGACTTAAGGATTTCACTGGTCTCGTCCTTAGTATTCATGAAGAAAACCCAAGTAAATCGGCTAAAATCATCAGTTACAACTAAAAAATACTTCTTAAAATTCAGGCTGCTAACAGAGGTGGGGCCAAATAAGTCCATATGCAGCATATGAAGTGGTTGGGTGATAGAGTTAAAACCTTGGGCTTACAAGAGGCTCTATGCTGCTTCCCTTTGAGGCAAGCAATGCAGGTCTGTTTATTTTCAAATCTTTTTAAAAGTAAACCTCTTACAAGGTTATTTCTTGCTAAAAGATTTATTACCTTAAAGTTCACATGACCTAGCCTTCTATGCCATAACATAGATTCATCCAAAGAAGCTGTAGCAACTAAACATGTAAGATTATATTTGGGCACTATGTTTTTCATACTAACACAATACATATTGCTTTTCCTAGGAAACTTAAGTAGTACCTCATCTTCACTAGGCAACTTAAAATTAAGAGATAAAACCAAGCAATCAGTGTCTGTGAATAGAACAAAATTCTTCTTGTCACACATTTGTGACACACTGAACAAATTGTATTTGAGTTCTTTCACATAGTACACATCTTCAAAGTCCAAATTACCAGTCTTGATTGTGCCTTTACCAGTAATTCTTCCACCTATACCACCTCCAAAAAAACATATCCTCCATTCAAATCAGTGAAGTCTAAAAGATAGGATAGATTTCTTCTCATGTTCCTGGAATACCCACTTTCTGAATAGCTAAGATCATCATTTTTGTTGGAATGTCCCTCCACACAAAATAAAGGAAATTAGTTCCTTTTGGAGACCCAAGCCATTACTGACTTGGATCTGCCTCGTGCATCAATGTAATCATATTTCTTGAGAGTAACTGATGCACTGTTGGGTTGAGTGGTCTTTCTAACCCAACAAGCTGAGGGCTTAATAGCATTTCCCTTGTTTCCTCCAGCAACACTCACTGTTGAACCATCAGTTTTAATTTTAGGCTTATAAGTATTAACCTTTTTCTTGTAATATTTGATTTGTTCATCATAGGACTTAAAAGAGTGAGCTGATTTTCCATAAAAGGGCCTTGGTGACGTAGATGGTGATTTTGAAAAGTTCCTTTTGGGTCTTTCACCAAATACTCTGGTTTGTGATCTACCAGTATTAACTGGCTTTGAAGTATTCAAAGATTTTATGCCAGTTTTAAGAAGAACCGCTCTTGGGGTCATGATGGGTTGAGGTTTCATAGGGTGTCTACATTGAGCCTGCAGATGAGAAAAACTTCCACACACAAAACAAGATTTATTATACATGACAAATTCATCTCCTAGTTGCTCAGATTTAAGTTGATTCCAGTTTCTTTTGTTACCTCTAGGACTAGATGACCTGTTTCTATACATCTCAACATATTTTACTGGCTTCCTAACAGGTTTGTCATTTGGTCTTACATGTTTAGTGGCCTGTTCTTGCTTTTGTTCACTAGACTCTACATCTGCCTTTTTGTTTTCAAACACAGACACCTCAGGTAAGGAGGTGTCACTTGCACTTTCAAATACTTCCTCAGTCTTTTCAGCTAAAGTACTTTTGATCGTAGGACTTTGGACAAATGTGGGTACCTTAAACTCTTCTAAGCCAGTGTGTTCAAGGTCTATACCAGGGGGTGGATGAACACCTCTGAATGGTGGTGGTACTGACTTATAACCCATACCTGATTTAGCTTTACCAATTAGTGCTTTTTCAAGGTATCTATCAATTCTCTCAGAGTTATAATGATGTGTGTCTTGAAGAGTCTCAATACTTAGTTCTATGTTATCTTTAGCTTTCGTGACTTTCTCTAGTTCTTCTTTTAACACACTTATGGTAGTGTCTTTAAAAGAAATTTCCTATCAAGCACAACAGCTTATCAAGATACATAGACTCATTTTCCTTATAATGCTTAACTTGTTTTTCTAAGACAACTAAACCTCTCTTATGATTTGTTATGTTATAACTAGTTTTAACAAGTTCCTCAGACACATTATCAAACATGGTTTTTAGCTCCAAATATTTGCTTAATGGAATATATGTATCTGAGAAAATTGCGAGTACCTCGGATACCAAAGCCATATTGATTGGACTCTCTTCTTCATCACCATGAAGCTCCAATCATATCCAAAGACCATCATGACCACCATTGCTTTAGAATTGTCGACTTCACTACTTTTTCCTTTGCTCACAGGGGTCCCGCATTCCACGCGAAATGCCCAAGCTTGCCATAGTTGTAGCATTCTACCTTTCCTTGTCAAACCCAATTGTATCTCCATCATTGATCTTAATCTGCCTCCCAGTTCTCTTCATGAACCTTTTTGCCCTCATACTAATTAAGGCAATGTTCCACTTGATATCCATCTCTTCCATATCATCCTCATCAATTTGTCTCAAGTCATCATGGGTGATCTGAGATCCATGTTGTTGCTCAGAGATGAAAGCATAGATTGTACTTTCATTAATACCTGCTGCAGTAATGTCTAAACAATCAGTGTTGGCCATTGCTCGATATTCAGATTCACAACTAGAACGAGAGATCGTAAAGTTGTTTCTTAGCACTCCAAGATATGAGATTTCCCCAAAAAAATGGAGTAACCATAAGTGGATCTACGTGTCTCTAGACACCTAGCCCAATCAGCATCGGAGTACCCAAGGATCAAAGTTTGAGTAGGTTTGCTAAAATTTAAACCAAATGCCAATGTGCCTTTAATATAGCGAAGAATCCTCTTGACCTCTTGATAGTGAGATGTGGTTGGAGCATGTAGGAACTGACGGACTTGATTGACCGCATAAGAAATGTCGGGTCTAGTTATTGTGAGATACTGAAGTGCACTAACAATAGAGCGGTAATTAGCCGGGTCTGGAAACGGATCCCCTGTGGAGACCATTGAGACATTTGATCATAATGAAGTGGGAGCTGGTTTGGCATCTATCATTTTGGCCCTCATAAGAATTTCGTTGGCATACTTGGATTGATTCAAAAATAGCCCCTTAGAAGTGTAAGTAACCTCAAGCCCAAGAAAGTATTGAGCTTCCCAAATCTATAATAGCAAATTCTTTGTTGAGACGTAATGAATGCCTTGAGAACATGAGGTTGATTTCCGCTTAAGATTAAATCATCAACATATACCAATAGATACATAATGCAAGCATCTCTTTTGAACACAAATAGTGATGTATCGGCCTGACAACATGTGAAGCCATTATCGGTTAAAATGTGCTTAAATGATGAAACCATGCCCGAGGGGCCTGTTTGAGGCCATACAATGCTTTATTTAGCTTGAAAACGTGATCAGGAAACTTCGGGTCGATAAAACCTAGTGGTTGCTCCATGTACACACATTCATTAAGATTGCCATGTAAGAAGGCATTGTTTACATCTAATTGATGTAATTTGTAACACCCCCAAAATGGCTCAGCAGAAGCATACAAGTATTGGGGTGCTATTAAATTGATATCACAACATAAGCATAGAATAACTGATTTTCATAAATAAAATATTATTCATTCTTGTAAACAATGTTTACATTATTGATTTGTGCGAAAAAATGGCCCATTATAAAAATGTGGTCCCAATACATAAATCAGAGTCGTCTATGACCATGCCATGCCTTTGCCTTGCGCCTCCTAAGATAAGCTATCACCTCAAAACATGAAAATACATGATAAAAAGTGTCAACACGAAGTTGGTGAGTTCATAGGTTTATTTAAATGGCACTTCAGTGTACCATTTAACATTTGGTTTTGATGATCATTACGTCTTGCATAATGACATAAAAATTTAGGTTTACCTTATATAAAAGAATTTCATTAGTGGACCATAAGCAGGGTATATGCACATTACAACGAATATAATGCCATATATTATAAGTCTATTACGCCAAAGACTAAGTTCATGCAACCGGCTACGACAGTTTCACGATGCAAATGTAGTCATACAAATAAGGAGCCCATGCTATATGTTTAACCCAATACACTCGGTTCCGACATGCTATATGTTTCGCCTTGACCCATGCGGGCCAACCAACGAGGAGTCACCCCAATAGATCTATTTATAACATTTGCGCTTCCACAGAATTGACTGGTTCATGAAAAGGGCAATATGGGATCTAAGGACTTAGGCTGTCGTAATATTCTAGGTCAAGTATTTTGGTATGGTCCATAAAACATCTATGTATGATGTATCTTCAAACATATCAATCAAAGGCATAGTATGCATGGAAATGCACCATTAAAATCATTTAAGTAAAATGAGCATGTATCTTCCCCAAAACAAGTATAAAAGCAGTTAAAAGTAGGCTATGAAACTCACCTTGGCAATTAGTCATCCAAATGGAATTAAATCAAGGGTGATAGTGCACGGCTCGACACGCAACCTAATTAATACTAAGAATTTAGTCTTTATGCTTAAGACTTGATAAAGTTAACTAACTTTATAAATTTTAAATGTTTATGTTGTTGTTGTTGCTTGTGTGGCATTGGTTAAATTTAAAACATTTTTCTAAATGTTTGTAGTATTGGCTCTTGGAAGGGTATACGCAGAAGTATATCAAGGAAGAACAAGGCTTTGGTTTGATGATAACCAAATGAGGATGTACGAAAGGATGTACATTTATTAGGACATTATCGGACTGCATGGACATCATGAATGAAGGAAAGTATATATATATATATATATATTTATATATGTTTACGTCGTTACTAATAAATAAAGAAAAGTTTTAAGTACAATTCAACTTGTATACATTTGTAAGTTTCAAAATACATTTCATGTATCAAATGTATACATTTTAAAATAAATATCATGCTTGTAAGTGACAACTTAATCATTCCGATTGTAAATGAAAATATGATGGATTACATTAATACATTTCAAATACTAATATGTTCGAAGATTGTATGTGTATATATATATATATATATATATATATATATATATATATATATATATATATATATATATATATATATAATTAAGTACCTATATATACCCTTCATGTCTCATTTGTAATGTATATGAAATTTTATGTCAACTTAATTCAACTACATTCAAGTTCAATGTAAGTTACAATACAAGTATTATATTTGTTATCATAAAAGCATGATATAGATATATTTGACTAAAATTGGGCATGACCCGGTATTCATTTTAGTTTCCGTGGTAGCTATTAGTTACAAGATATAAGTTTAAGTAAATACCCGTTTTAAAATTTATCAATTTCATATAAGTTTTCGTAAAACATATCAAGTTTATATAAGTTAAATAGGTGATATATAAATTTAGTAATCTTACATGTTAGTTTAAAACTTACAATTTTTGTTCAAACTAGCTTTTATAAATCTTAAATGTACATTATAGCTTGTAGTTGTATGTGTCAATTATATTTATAGTTTTGATTGTTCAATAAGTTTAGAATTTTATTATAGAGGACGTCACGAACAAAAATGAACCATCGATGACGCGCCATGCTAAGTAGATCGGAATGCGATATTTGACAATATACAAAGACTACTAATATTTGGTTTTCATTTGAAATTTATATGTTTTTATTCTTATAAAAGTTCACGACTCTTTCTTTGCTTAGAAACAAACAAACGTATCTATTTGTGTGTGATGGGTCATGCCCGAAGGAAACAACTAAGCTTGCTTGGGTGAATACAAAGCCTTTAAGGGTCAGAATGAGCGGATTCAGACGCACTTTGGTGACTTGAAATGACTACAACATGATACCCTCGTGAGTCTATATGCAAGGAGGGATAGGCTAGAGAACAACCGATATCAAGAGGGCAAATAGGTTGTAAGTCAAGACCAAGTGAAATTATAAGCCAAAATTTACACAAGCGGGAAATAACTAAGATTATTAGCGCTTCACTTAAGCTTAATATGATTAGACACCCTTGGTGTTATCGTCCAATTGAGACCATAAAGACGATGACGATCTCGGTGAATTCTCGAAACCAACCGTGACCAACAAGCTCACAAGATCATTAAACATGTCCGCCCATTTATATATAGAAAATGAGCAAAACTGAAACAAGAGTGCACTATCAAATCTAAGTTACTATCGATCCGATTCTTGTTTTAGTTATACAGAAACTAGACTTGTGCTAATCGGATACTACTCGATTTGAGTTCATAATTTGACAACTCTTATGGCGTACAAGCCACAACAAGTCAAACCGAACAAACACCTTGAATATGTATTCTTTGACAAGCGAATGTGACATTGACTAAACCAAGGGGATAAGTGGAAACTAAGCTGGATACGGTATCAAATGTGTCGAAAAAAGAGTTGAACAACCAACAAATTAGTCGAACACTACCTTAACCAATTACAAAGTTTCTCAATGACTTTACTTGTCTTTTTACCACACAATAACAACAACAAATTTTCCAATATCACAACCAATTTAATTCATTATTGTATTTGTTCGATCGGTAAAACCAATAAATAAATAAATAAATAATTTTCAACTTTAATACAACTCAGAAATATTAATTAGAAGTTACGATTCGTACAACAAATTGTTGACACCGAAATGAAGAGGAAGGTCATACGAGACCACCAAACGGACTCGAACCACCCTTGAAACCCCAAAACTCGTTTATAACACTTGAATTGGATAATTAAACACTCAAATTGCAAAACCCCCAAATCAATTGTGAAGAACCCTAAACTGAGGAACCCTAATTTTTTGTTAGATTTATGTGTAACTGATGAAGAATCTGTGATCCAGGCCTCTATTTATAGAGTTAATTGGGGTAAAGAGCCTCTTGACATCTTCAATTCCAAAAGTGGTTTACACTCGTTTTTGATAATTGTCGCTTCTTTCTCAACCACATCCCATGTAGCTATGAAGATAGCTTTCTTCTTGTAGGATGGTGTAGGAGTTAACCTTCAAAAGATGAACGAATTATTCCATTCCTGTGTTATCTTATGTGCGCGACTCGAAAAGAGAGAGAGGGAAAATGGAGCAGATAAGGAGCGTGGGAGAGAGAGAGAGTGGGGTATATCGTATTTCTTTTGTTTTATTATACAAAGCTCTACAATCGGTACCCCGTGTTTTGTCAAATCCTCGAGTAAACGTACCTTCCCGGTATCCGAAAAATATAGAAATTATGTTTTTGGAAACGATTTCTTAAATGTAATAATATAACATTTTTATTACATAGAAAGTTGATTATAACCGTTTGCCGTTACTAATTTGGTGTCGGTATGCGTGCGGTGCCGTGATTCTCTAAATTCACGAGATAACCTCTCGTTTTCTTTTGATATTGGCATTCTGTCAGAAAATAATCAATTTAAAATTGACGTGATAAATATTATTATAATAATCCGTAATTTTACGGGTTGTTATAGTCTACCCATTTCATCGGAGATCCGTCCGGATCTCTTTACGCTACCGACAGAGTGTCGGGAAAAGGTGATGGTATTTGGAACAAGTTTTAGATTTTCCCTAGGTTGTTCTAGGTTTCTCCTTTGTATGGTTTCCTAAGTGTTATGCCAAGATCACACCCTCTATCCGGGTGCCATGATTTTTCTAGGGTAGGTTCATTGCGTGAAAGTTATAATTCTTGATGTTATGAGGTTTCACTATTTTGTTAGTGTGGCACTTCTAACTTCTCATGGTCTTATCAAACGCACTCCATTTCTAGCGCTTTCATGATTCTAAAGTATTTGGGTTGATTCTTAAGGATGAAGAAACATTTGTTTTCGAATTTCTCTTTCGACTAAATGTTTATACAAGTTTGACTAAGACCAGATTTCAAAATCGATAATGTGTAAAAATGACACATTTTCAAAAGATTGTAAAACCGGTTCTTAATTATGGGGTGTATAAGGAAGTTTTACGAAACTTTTAGTGTTTCAGCATTTTGTCTCATTTTAATGAGGGATTTGGAAAGTATTATTATAAGGTTTTAAAGGGAAATTCTCAAAATTTAGAACTATATTGTAGCAAGGATGTAACATTTACCCATAACTACGAATAGAGTTTAGTTGTCTAAGTTGGGTAAGGTTAGGGATTTAATAGTTGTTGAACCTCATGGTAATCTATGGTTTTAGGCAGAGGTGTAGGATACATCCTAAGGTCAGACTTAGCTACTAAGGAGGACATTGGTGATTTCTGTTTATGGGGTATTAACATTTTTCGAGGAAGTAAGTAACTAATAGAGTGGTTCTAGAATACTTTTCAAAGTATTAAGAAACACTTTATTTTTGTGAGGTAGTAGTGAAATTGTAGTTTACTTTATGGTGAAATGGTAGGGTGGTAATTTGGTTTGTAGAATAATTCATGGAGTGGTTCATAAGGTATTTTGATTATAATGGTCCGTAAGATGATCGGAAACAGTTTGTATGACAACTCATTTATTTAGTTTATAGGAGGGTAACAAGTTAGACACTGTTATTCTTAAGAGGTGGGTGGAGCTTCTAGGTACCAAATTTTCAAGGTAGGGCGTAAAATTTTCAAGTTTCTGTGGGATTATATGTCATTTATCGTGCCTTTCTAGATTTTGCCAAAAGGTTTATTGTTCTTTTTATTGCCTATTCCCACTAGGGGATCTTTCTCATATGTGCTATTGGAAGGTTGCTCCTAGAATGGTTTGATTCGTCCACGGAATGTAAGTTTTGGGCTAGGAGTGACTATAACATAACCCGATTGTGATATAGAAATATAAGGTTTATGACTAAGGAATGCCAGTGAGTGGCTTATGATTAAGGAATGCCAATGAATGGTTTTTGATTAAGGAATGCCAATGAGTGACTTATGATTAAGGAATGCCAATGAGTGGCTTATTATTAAGGAATGCCAATGAGTGGCTTATTACATGTTTATCAATCAATTTTCACTGGACATAACGCTATTATAACTATCCTAAGTATTGCAAAATTCACCTCTGAGTCGGACATAGGTGATCAGGCTATGTCCCACTGTCCCTAGTTGCATATAGGTGATCAATCTATATTCAACCGAGGTTCAATGAATTTTCAAATACTTAGCTTAGTTATGCTAGTAATATGTCCCAATACTTTTAAAGGTTGTCTTGAAGGATTAAAACAATTATTCTCTTTATGTGAGGGAAAAGGTTTAGTCTTTGTGATATGTAAATATACGATATGGAAAATAATTATAACCTATAATGAAACTAGGTGAGCAAAGTGATAAAACATGTATCTTATCAAGTATAATCTCAACAGATCATAAGTAAGGCATCACTTGGCAGTGCACGTGTCGGTCATAGGGTTAAGTTTTGTAAAAGTGGTTATAGTCTAGGTTTTAAAAATACCCAGCCTTCTATAACCTAGGCTCGATGTTAATCTGTAACACCCCCAAAATGGCTCAGTGGAAGCATACAAGTATTGGGGTGCTACTAAATTGATATCACAACATAAGCATAGAATAACTGATTTTCATAAATAAAATTTTATTCATTCTTGTAAACAATGTTTACTTTATTGATTTGTGCGGAAAAATGGCCCATTTTCAAAATGTGGTCTCAATACATAAATCAGAGTAGTCTATGACCATGCCATGCCTTTGCCTTGCGCCTCCTAAGATAAGCTATCACCTCAAAACCTGAAAATACATGCTAAAAAGTGTCAACACGAGGTTGGTGAGTTCATAGGTTTTTTTAAATGGCACTTCAGCATACCATTTAACATTTGGTTTTGATGATCATTACGTCTTGCATAATGTCATAAAAATTTAGGTTTACCTAATATAAAAGAATTTCATTAGTGGACCATAAGCAGGGTATATGCACATTACAACAAATATAATGCCATATATTATAAATCTATTACGCCAGCACTAAGTTCATGCAACCGAAGCTACGACAGTTTCTGTATGCAAATGTAGTCATACAAATAAGGAGCCCATGTCGATTGTTTATCCCAATACACTCGGTTCCGACATGCTATATGTTTTGCCTTGACCCATGCGGAGCCAACCGAACAGGGGAGTCATACCAATAGATCTATTTATAACATCCGCGCTTCCCAGCAGGAATTGATGGTTCATGAAAAGGGAAATATGGGATCTAAGGACTTAGGCTAAGCTGCGTAATATTCTAGGTCAAGTATTTTTGGTATGGTCCATAAAACATCTATGTATGATGTATCTTAAAACATATCAATCAAAAGGCATAATATGCATGGAAATGCACCATTAAAATTTAATTAAAATGAGCATGTATCTTCCCCCAAAACAAGTATAAAACAGATTAAAAGTAGGGGCTATGAAACTCACCTTGGCAAGTAGTCGTCCAAAGGGAATTAAATCAAGGGGTGATAGTGCACGGCTCCGACACGCAACCTAATTAATATGGCAATTTAGTCTTTATGCTTAAGACTTGATAAAGTTAACTAACTTTATAAATTTTAAATGTTTATGTTGTTGTTGTTGCTTGTGTGGCATTGGTTAAATTTAAAACATTTTTCTAAATGTTTGTAGTATTGGCTCTTGGAAGGGTATACGCAGAAGTATATCAAGGAAGAACAAGGTTTTGGTTTGATGATAACCGAATGAGGATGTACGAAAGGGATGTACATTTATTAGGACATTATCGGACTGAATGGACTTCATGAATGAAGGAAAGTATATATATATATATAACTACCCATATAGATATATATAATTTATATATGTTTATGTCGTTACTAAAAAACAAAGAAAAGTTTTAAGAACAATTCAACTTGTATACATTTGTAAGTTTCCAAAATACATTTCATGTATCAAATGTATACATTTTAAAATAAATATCATGCTTGTAAGTGACAACTTAATCATTCCGATTGTAAATGAAAATATGATGGATTACATTAATACATTTCAAATACTAATATGTTCGAAAGATTGTATGTATGTGTATATATATATATATATATATATATATATATATATATATATATATATATATATATATATATATATATATATATATATATATATATATATATATATATATATATATATATATCCTTAATTAGAAGTACCTATATATACCCTTCATGTCTCATTTGTAATGTATAAGGAAATTTTAAGTGTCAACTTAATTCAACTACATTCCAAGTTCAATGTAAGTTACAATACAAGTATTCTATTTGTTATCATAAAAGCATGATATAGATATATTTGACGAAAATTGGGCATGACCCGGGTATTCATTTTAGTTTCCCGTGGTAGCTATTAGTTACAAGATATAAGTTTAAGTAAATACCCGTTTTAAAATTTATCAATTTCATATAAGTTTTCGTAAAATATATCAAGTTTATATAAGTTAAATAGGAGATATATAAATTTGGTAATCTTACATGTTAGTTTAAAACTTACAATTTTTGTTCAAACTAGTTTTTATAAATCTTAAATGTACATTATAGCTTGTAGTTGTATGTGTCAGTTATATTTATAGTTTTGATTGTTCAATAAGTTTAGAATTTCATTATAGAAGACGTCACGAACAAAAATGAACCATCGATGACGTGCCGTGCAAAGTAGATCGGGTACGATATTTGACAATATACAAAGAATAATAATATTTGGTTTTCATTTGGAAATTTATATGTTTTTATTCTTATAAAAGTTCACGACTTTTCTTTGCTCGAAACAAACAAACGTACTCCATTTGTGTGTGATGGGCTACGCCCCAGAAGGAAACAACTAAGCTTGCTTGGGCTTGGTGGGTCAATACAAAGCCTTTAAGGGGTCAGAATGAGCGCTCAGACGCACCCTTTGGTGACTTGAAATGACTACAACATGAGACTCTCGTGAGTCTATATGCAAGAGGATAGGCTAGAAAACAACCGATATCAAGAGGGCAAATAGGTCGTGTGTAAGTGAAGACCAAGTGAAATTATAAGCCAAAATTTAAACAAGCTGGGAAATAACTAAGATTATTAGGAGTTTCACTTAAGCTTAATATGAACAGACACCCCTTGACGTTACCGTCCAGTTGAGACCATAAAGACGATGACGCATCTCGGTGTGAATTCCTGGAAACCAACCGTGACCAACAAGCTCACGAGATCATTAAACATGTCCGCCCATTTATATATAGAAAATGATAAAAACTGAAATAAGAGTGCACTATCAAATCTAAGTTACTATCGATCTGATTCTTGTTTTAGTTATACAGAAACTAGACTTGTGCTAATCAGATACTACTCGATTTGAGTTCATAATTCGACAACTCTTGTGGCGTACAAGCTACAACAAGTCAAACCGAACAAACACCTTGAATATGTATTCTTTGACAAGCGAATGTGACATTGACTAAACCAAGGGGATAAGTGGAAACTAAGCTGGATACGGTATCAAATGTGTCAAAAAAAGAGTTGAACAACCAACAAATTAGTCAAACACTACCTTAACCAATTACAAAGTTTCTCAATGACTTTACTTGTCTTTTTACCACACAATAACAACAACAACTTTTCCAATATCACAACCAATTTAATTCATTATTGCATTTTTTCGATCGGTAAAACAAATAAATAAATAATTTTCAACTTTAATACAACTCAGTAACAAATATTAATTAGAAGTAACGATTCTTACAACAAATTTTTGACACCGAAATGAAGAGGAAGGTCATACGAGACCACCAAACGGACTCGAACCACCCTTGAAACTCCAAAACTCGTTTATAACACTTGAATTGGACAATTAAACACTCAAATTGCAAAAGCCCCAAATCAATTGTGAAGAACCCTAAACTGAGGAACCCTAATTTTTCGTGAGATTTATGTGTGATGAAGAATCTGTGATCCGTGCCTATATTTATAGAGTTAATTGGGGTAAAGAGCCTCTTGACATCTTCAATTCCAAAAGTGGTTTACACTCGGTTTTGATAATTGTCGCTTCTTTCTCAACCACATCCCATGTAGCTATGAAGATAGCTTTCTTCTTGTAGGATGGTGTAGGAGTTGACCTTCAAAAGATGAAAGAATAATTCCATTCCTGTGTTTTCTTATGTGCGTGACTCGAAAAGAGAGAGGGAAAATTGAGCAGATAAGGAGCGTGGGAGAGAGAGAGAGAGAGAGATATATATATATTGTATTTCTTTTGTTTTATTATACAAAGTAGTACAATCGGTACCCCCTGTTTTGTCGAATCCTCGAGTAAACGTACCTTCCCGGTATCCGATAAATATAGAAATTATGTTTTTGGAAACGATTTCTTAAACGTAATAATATAACATTTTTATTACGTAGAAAGTTGATTATAACCGCTTTTCCGTTACTAATTTGGTGTCGGTATGAGTGCGGTGCCGTGATTCTCTAAATTCACGAGATAACCTCTCGCTTTCTTTTGATATTGGCATTACGTCGAAAATAATCAATTTAAAATTTTACGACGTGATAAATATTATTATAATAATCCGAATTTTACGGTTGTTATATAATTTCCATTGATTGATTATAGCCAAGGTGAGAACAATGCGAATCAGCTATGGACTTGACAACAGGATCGAATGTGTAGGAATAATCAAGGCCCAAAATTTGGCTAAAGCATTGGGCAACAAGACGAGCCTTGTAACGCTCAATGGTACCATCGGAAAAGAATTTGGTCCGATATAGCCATTTAGAGCCAACAACATTTCGATTAATTTGACGAGGTACAAGGGACCATGTATCATTCTTGTGGAGAGCATCAAGTTCACTTTGCATTGCAACAACCCACTTTGAGTCCTTAGTCACGCCTTATAGGGTTTAGGATCGGTTGAGGCGAAAAGGGCATGATGAAGTGGTGAATGTATGGTGTGTGATAAGCCTGCTTGATGACGTGGTTTGAAAATACCAGATTTAGCACGGGTCATCATGGGATGTGTTAATACAAATAAGCTATAAAAACGTTTATTTATATTTTACGATCTTCTAATGTTTTGTCGATAACAAACGTAAAATCATTTTAATGAAACAAATAAAATACGTAAATGGTTTGAGCAAATAGTTTACTAACACACTTTTACTAAACATATTAAAACTATATCAAAACATGTTAAGTAAATAAGTTATAAGACCAAAGACATTTTTATAAAACACTAACAAGTAATATTGTTTACATCTTATAGAAATGCATATGTATAACAATTAGTGTTTACATTTTATAGAATTGTATATGTACTTTGTATATGTTTCAATGGGTAAAAAAAAAGTCCATAACCCATGACCCATGATCTATTGACTAGGTACAATGAATGTTGTTGGGTAAAACCAAAGTCCATAACCCATACCCATGTTGCATGATCCATAACCCATAGTTCATTGCATGACTTCATGAATGAAGTCATGTTGATATTATCCATGATCCATGACCCAAAGTCCATGACCTATGACCCAAGATCCACACCCAATGACTAGGTATATTGCATCTTGTCGGGTATCCATAATCCAATACCTATAACCCATGGTTCATATCCCATAACCCATAACCCGGTTTGCTACTCGAACCGGACTAAACTAAGCTGATGAGTCGGATCCCGTGTTCGGGACTAGCGGATCACTCGTGAGGGATCCGAGAGAACCGTGACAAGAGACATGATTTTGTCTATAAATAGTGAGCCATTTCTCTCTTGCTCACTACCACTTTTAGATATACTTTCTCTCAAGATTCTAACCTCACTAACCATGATCCAAAGGATCATTCTATGTAGTTTTATGTTTGTGTGATTCTCTAGGTTCCTCTTAAAGGCGAGATCACCACCTCTTGAAGACGCAAGCTCAAGTCATGTGTTGCTAAGCCGTTATCATCAAGACCATCAAGTGCATCTTGTTAATAGTTATTTTCCATAGAAGTGTTGTATTGAAGGCATTAGTGAAAGGTGCTGAAAGGTCGTGTTGAAGGCATTAGTGAATGGTGCCAAAGGTGTACATTCGATATGGTGCATCGATGTATAAGTTATGTAGTTTGGGTTAGAGGATGTTGATATCATCTCTAGTGTTATAACAAGGAGTGTGTCTCCTTTGGGTAGTTGTCTTGTAGTTTAGTGTTGGATAGTAGTTCATCATTTGTAATGGAACTCGGTATCTAGCCTTGTACCGGATAAAGTGTAGGCGACGTTGTGATAGGTTTGGTTCTACCGTGGAAGAACTCGTGTCTAGCCTTGTACCGGATAAAGAGTAGGCGATGTTGTGAAGGCTTCTCCGCCATTAAGGATCTTGTGTGTGTAGTTCTTACAAACTCGAGTGGGTACTCGGGAGTGGAGTAGGCAAGGAATGTATCCTTGTAGCCCACCACTATAAACACGCTGTCGTGGTTTTGTGTTCCTTTACTCTTTATCTTTGCCCGCTACTTATCTCCCACATATATATTAGAGGAACTTGCTAAGTCACTAATGCCACTTGGCACCCTTAAATGCCATGTCGCGAGAATTTAATTAGCCGGCAATGCCACATATTTCATCCACACACACTTTCCAGCTTTTCTCCACCAAAAACACACGCCCTCACAAGCCGATCTCCTTCCCTGATCTTCATGTTGCACAATCAATTCAGAAACATATTGCCAAAAATCTCACCTACACATACGGTTCACCAAAAAATCAATCTTAATCCTAAAACAAGTTCAATTCATTCTATCAAATTCACCAAATCATCCTATTTTTATTCATGATTCAAAATTATTAACAACAACCCTATCAATTCATTCTCTCAAATTCACCAAATTAGGTATGTAAAGTGATTTCATCTATCATCATTATTGATTTCAGCAGGTATGTATTTCTTTTGCCCTAATTTTTATGTTTTTTTCTTTAATGTTTAAACAATCGATTAAAGCTCTTTCATTTTATTTTAATTGATACAGAAGATTTGCATTTTCCTTTCAGGAAAGGATCATGCATTCTCCTTTTGGCTTCAATAGTGATTCGTAATACATAGTTATGAACCGTGGATTTGGGTTATGTTTGGTCCCTAACAAGTAAAGTATTTGGATATGGGTCAACCTTATCCCACCAATTGTCATTGTTACTTATGTCTCACTGTTACTTGTGCCTCATTTTGCTAGGACTTAAGAACCAAAGGTATCATTTTGGTCCAAGACGCTAAAAAAACTGCTGCTTTTAATGGGGTGAGTGCTTCTTTGATAAACTTATTTGTTCTATAATTCTTTATGCCTATTAAATATGCATCACAGTACCTTCATATGTGATATCATCTGATATTTTTGATTTGGTCAAAATAGAGGTTGTTGTTAACATCAAAGTATGCTAAATTGCTGCATTAAATTATGCTAGATTACATCGAACCAAACACCCTTAGGTTCTATGATCACACAAGTGTAATATTTGTTGCGAATAATTAAGAAAGAGCCCGCATACATTGTACAAGGTTTAGCAAATTGCCTCCATCTATAAAATGTGTCCCGATATGTATGTTTTGGGTCTTTGCATATATGATGTGTTTGACGAGTAAAGTTTCTACCTACAAGTATATAGTACACAATTAGAATATATCTCGCAGATTTAAGCTTTAAAAGGGACTATGCAAACTTAAATAAGCTAAGGAAATTTAAAGCTTAACTAAAGTCAACTAAAGGAAATGATTACATTTAATCCTAAATAAGCTACATTCTAGAAAATAAGCTTTAAATGGAAAATGGAGTAGAACAGCAGCTAAGGCTACTTGAGGATCAAATTTAGCACTTATTAAGCTTACTAATGGCTACAAAAGAGAAAGCAACTCAATCTACACACTAATAACTACCTAAGGCATCAAAAGCCAACCATCAAAAGCATCAGAATAAGCTAAAAGCATATGTGAATAAGCTAAACAAAATGGGACACGATTGAGTGCAGCAGAACAAAGCGAAAGGGCTTTTTAAGGCCTAAATAAGCTATCATATTAAACACTTAAGACCATATGAAGGTAACTCGATAGAATCTTTACTAATGGCTACCTAATGAAGCAAAAATCTAACAATGAAAGCATAATAATAAGCTAATAACCAGCTAGGGAAAAGTCGATGTAGATGTAAAAAGGAACTTATGTAGCAGATCAAGGAGGAGAAAAGTGGTGCTTTGAAGACTAAAATAAGCAATTAATAAGCACTATAGGGCAAATAAGGGCAAAACAAGTAAACTAGGGACTATAAACCACGAGGGGAACACATATTAAACACTAAACTATATCAAATAAGCAGATAAGCTGAGGTAAATAAGCTGTTATGGGCAGAAAAATTTACTGATGCAGGGTAAGTTATCTCCAAACCACCAACTTCTAAGCCATGGTAGCCTATCTAAAACATTTTTTTTTTATTTTTTTCCTTTTGGGAATAGTAAAACTATATATTGAAGTTGCTATTTTTGATTTTTAAAAATTTTTATGACAAATAAAAATGGCTAAAACTACTGTTTGAAAACTGAGAAAATTCACTTTTAGGACATTTATGACAGATTTGGAAAACACTTTGAATCTAAAATTTAGACTAGGAAACTTAAAGCTAAGGTTACTAAAGTTCTAAAAATAGTGAATAAACTCATAAAACTCTAATTGAACAAACAAAAATCATTTGGAACACTCAAAATCTAAGTAAAACCAAACACTCCTTTTAAAGTTCAAATGCAATTAACTAAAGAAATTTTATGAGAATTTGAGCTAAACTAATTGGGAAGGAACAAACTAACATCAACATAAACTATTTAACATATCGAATCGTAAATTAACCAAAAGCGTGTTTGACTTCAAAATTTGACTTATGTCGACTTTTTTTGTAAAACTTGAAATAAGACCAGAATTGAAAGTTGAGACAAGCTCACAATAAGCTATTATGAACTTATTTGAGCTTGTGAGATCAGAGAATAGAAGCTGAAACAAAAGAGAACAGTAACTGATGATGACTCAATAAACCGAAATTGCATTAAGTAAATGAAGAGTACAATTCAAAACCGAGATTACAAAGATAATTAGACTTAAATAAAACAAAGAAAATGACAAAATTAAAATGGTCAAAGCTTAAAACTTGAAAAAGCGGAAAAAGGTGAATCAGAATGGAGGTCCTATTTATAAGTCGAGGAGTAGGTCCATTCATTCATAACGAATATCTCTGCAGACGACGCCTTGAATCCCATTGAGAACGACCCTTCCCCAAAACCCTAATTGAAGAAAATGTATCAAGTGAAATCTCTGCAGTGACCCATGTCCCTTGATCAATTCATATGATTAAGTTTAGGTTTATTCTTCATTCGTATTATTTAAATTTTCTTCTTGAAGTTTTGTTCTTGGATTTTCAAGCTAAGATACAAGCATAACAACACCAATATCAATTGCTATAATATTGATATGTAATTATATGATTATTTGAAAACTAAAACACTTATAGGTAGCAAAATTACGCAAAATTAATCATAGTATTTGGGATATCATACAGAAATATAATCCAGAAATTAACTTTTGTCCCTTTTCACTCATTTTGCCAATTGTGACCATTGCTGTACTTTTCTAAATAGGATAGGTTGATAGTAGTTATCATGTTAAACTCAACGTCAATATATGTGACCCTTAAATTATGACATAATTTGGCATCTCTTATTTTCGCTTTTCTATTGCTATGGTGGTCCTAAACTATTCGTTATTCGATATAATTGTGTTTATTATTGGCGATGAAGATGCTATTGCTTTTCCGCTTTGTTGTACTATGATGGGTGAAAGCGAACCCGTATCTTGGCGGGCAAAGATGATGCCGCTTGTGTTTGCAGCCATGGCGTAGTATGAATATATTGTATGTTCGCACCAAAACTGTAGTTTGTTAACTCAATATCTGGAATTCGTACACTGTGGTATATGTGATTTCAGAATCGTTAATCAATCATCGATTGAAGGGTTCCTTTGAAATGAAAATAAAAAACACTGTTAAACTCGATAACGACAACCGCAGAGTAGCAAGATGCTAAATATTATCTCACAACCCACTTTTAATGACCCGTAAGTTCTTTGAACTTTTTATGATCAAGGTGTTTTCATTCCTTATGTTATCTACTATTTAAGCTGCGATTACTCGTTATGTATGTAATGTTGGTGCTCCTTGTAGACATACATATTGTAGCACTATTACCAACACCTATGAAGAATATTTTCCATATTATTTGACCCGTAAAAGAAGCGGATCTTCTATTCATTTGAGTTTATAGCCTTCCGTTCCATGTTTTGAATTTGATTCGCAGATTTGATTGCTATGGTGCAGGGAGCTACTATTACTTTGTAATAAGATCGAGTAAGTGTATGAGAGTATGTGGTCATGGTGTTCAACCGTGGGGCACCTGATACCTGTACTATGGAAGTAAAAAGTTTAAAACTTCAGTACTCATTTTCATTTTTTTAGTTCCATTTTCATGATGCAAAAGCGTTGATATTTTGTTTTATCTTTTCGCACCAAAGAAACTTCAAGAATGGCTTATTTGTGAAATGGAACAATCCGCTATGGCTTTTCTATGACAAAATCTCAACTTCTTCCACCATTGTCGTCTTCACGACTGTCATTACACTACAGTTATAGGTATGTGGTGTTAAACGGGTCAAATGGGTGAACATTACATGAAAAGTCCTCAAATCCTTTCAATGTTATATAAATGTTAGCCATGAAAGTTAGTTTGATGTATGTAAATGTTAGCTATCGTGCAGATTAGGTTTATTAGCTTTTACGTGTAGGTGAATATAATATGTAAAATCGACCATACAATTATTCCACATCGTAATTGCACATGACTCAAAATGATTCCAGAGGATCCACCGTAGGAATCTGAATCTTTGAATGTAGGTGTGGGATTCAACTACTTCATTGGATCATTCAAGGTTCTTATCCGCTTCATTTCGCTTAATCGCCTTGCCACAAATTTATCATAATCATCAAAGACTCTCGTGATCTGTGACTAATATCTCGCTTATTGTAGATTTGAGATTGTAATAATTTGTAGAAACTTGGAAGCATCTGCTTTAGTACTGCCTTACAAATCGCATTGTTGTAGAGATGAATTCCATAGTGGTCGCTTTTTTCAACTTACATCGATTGTACTAATTTGTAGTTTAATGAAGGATGGTATAAGTCGGTACATCTTTATGCTATTTGTTTTGGAATTTTGTTACATTTAAAGAGTGAAGGATCTGCGAGCAATGGAAGCTCGGAATATTTAAGTGGAAATACGAGTGTTGGTCATAGTTCGTGAATTCCACCACTCCACCATCTCAAGTCAATTCAAGGATCGTGGAAAGAATGTTCGAGTAAGGTGACACAGTTCGTAAGAATAATATTATTATTGTAAATCTATTTTCATAATTTCAATTCAATATGAATTCTTATTTTTTAATTCCACTTGCGTGTTTGCATGGTTTAAGAGTCAATTTGTTATTGTGTTGTACACGGTAAGTCAAAAGTTACCGCTTTATATTGTTTAAGCATAGGAGTGGGGCAAAAGCAGCGTTAAAGTAACCACATAAGAAGATTGGGAATAGGGTTACGAAAATAGTTAACCAGAATTTTGTGACCATAACAATACATTAATTTATAATAGAGTGTTGAAAGGTCATAAAATCGTAGTCATTCCTAAAGGTCTATATGGCTAATATGTGTCGTTGGTGGCCATGTTGTCAATGGTTTTGCCGAGATTCATAGTGAGATCGTAAAGCAAGATGTCTTCACGACTTCTATAAGATAAATATATCGCTCATTGTTAGATTACTCTTACACATATTAAACTATCCGTGGTGTTGTCCAACTAATGCGCTTCTTGCTGATAAATTTCAAAAGGAAACGAATGGGTAACACCGAGAAGATGGATATCTTAATGCAATCCGTAACTTAGTAAAATTATTACCAACTTCATCGGTGGAGATGATGGTATCAACACCGAAAATTGGAAGAATTGTAAGGTACTTATCGACTTTCCAATAGAAAACGATATGGCGCCCATTTTCAAATGTAGAAATTAATGAGGTGTCTTAAATATGTGAAAACCAAATTTGTTCATCCAAACCTCAAGGCTGTCATTTGGAATTTAAGCCTGGAACCAGACTCGACTGAGGGAACTTCATTACATTTTGCAGATAATGAGGATCTTCAAAGTGAGTGGAGAGCCAAAAAAAGGATTAACAAGCTCAAAGTTGTGTCTAATGGGAATCTACAATCACAATCTTTGAAATATCATGTATAAACTTAGTTTTCTTTAAGTGTTCAAAACAAGTATTAGTCATAAATATTTTTGTTAGTTTTCCTTATAAAGATGTAATAATTTGACAGTTTTGAACAATATATGTTACACTCTTTGCATTTTCTTATACATATATGACAACTAAATGTTTATCTTTTTATACTTCATTCGGCAGTTCTCTTATGAAGATTATGATCATTAAAAACGGAGCAAATTAAAAATATTATGAACCAGTGTTTTCGATAATTGTTTTTTTCACGCAATTCATTTGGATTTATTTGTATCTCAAAAAGCAAATATTAGTCGGTAGGAACATCTTACGATGTATGATTACAATAATTATCATGTTAACTACTCTTTATAATCAATTATAAATGATAAACAAGATATAACATGAAGCTTGCCCGCCCATCGGGCGGGTCATAAACCTAACTTTGTATGTCCATTCACATCCATCGTTTAAGGGAAAATATTTATAAGACCTACCATTGAAACATTTATATCATATTTATTATAACCAAACTTATAAATTAATAATATTTACCAATTTACATTAAACTAGCCCGGCCATCGGCCGGGTCATGAGACTAGTATGCTTATATATCAATATCCAAGACACATACCAAATAGATTGACATAAGTCGATCTAAATATTTTGAAATAAAGTTTTAATCGGTAAAACTATTCAACCCCCTTCTAGTTTTCCATAGGATGTGTGGGAACAGGTGACGGTGGTGGTGGGGTGGGTTGAGTGTTAATTTGTGGCGGAGGTGATGTTATAGGTGGATAGTTAATTGGTGGCAAATCAGGCGGTGTATGAGGTGTATGTTCAGGTGATGGTGTTGTGGGTTCAGGTGATGGTGCTATGGGGTCAATAGGTGCGTAAAGTGATGTATCGTGAGATGAATCCATGCAAAGTTTTCATGGAGCATTTGTAAGTGCTGATCTGATATTGGATGGGTGTGGAGGATGAATTGGGACATTTTTAAAGGCTTTATCAAAAAATGTAGTATGCGGAAGGGTGAAGATATGTTTATCACTAGGATTGTTGTGAAATGGAAAAACAATTTCATCAAACCGAGCATGTCGGGTGATATAAACCCGAGAGGTGGATGGGTCGAGGCACTTATACCCTTTATACTTTGGGCTATACCCAATGAATACACACGGTATACTTCTAGGGGCAAGCTTGTGTTTCGAGTGATCTAGAAGAAGTGAAAACACACGACAACCAAAGGTACGAAAAGAGTTGTAATCAGGAGTGTGGTTGTACAAAAGCTCGAATGGTGATTTTACATCTAAAAGGGTAGTGGGCAATCGATTAATAATGTAGATAGCCGAAGAGAAGGCATCTACCTAATGTGTTGGTGGAAGTTGGGCATTAAATAACATAGCCAGACCTGTTTCGACAATATGTTGATGTTTTCGTTCTGCCCGAGCATTTTGTTGCGGCGTGTACGGGCAAGACAACCGATGCAAAGTATCATTTTTTTTTTCAAATAAGGTGCGAACCCGGTGATTTACAAATTTTGTGCCTTCATCACTTTGAAATATTTTAATCTTCCTTGAGAACTGAGTTTGTACAAAAGTTAGGAAAGCAGACAAGGCATCATAAAACTCAGATTTGGCTTTTAAAAGTTTTAATGGATATAGCCAAGAGAACCTGGAATAGTCATCAAAAAACACAACATAATACCCATAACTTTAAGTAGTCTTAACTGGTGACGGACCCCATAAATCACAGTGAATTAAGGTATAACGGGTGTAAAGCACGCTTATTATTGTTTGTGAAGGGCAAACGTTTAGCCTTGGCTATTTGACACGGTGAACAAAGTCCGGTTTAGGCAAAATAGAGGTTAAAGATAAATGTCCAAGTTTCTTTAACATAATAATATCATATGAAGCATGTCTCAAACGAGAGTGCCACATTTCATACGAAGCTTTAGGACACGAGGACCTTGCAACCAATGCTTCATGACCTGTGTGTATAACATATAAGCCATCTTTACAGCAACCCCGAGCTACGACCTGAGTGGTTTGACGATCCTGAATATAAAAATAAGGATGTGAGAATAATACATCCACACCGTTATCTTCAGTAAGTTTACTCACTGATAACAAGTTTTTGGTGAGATTCGGGACAACCAAAACATTTGGTAATTTAATGGAGCCGAGGAGATTAACATCACCAATGTGGGAAACCGCTAGAGAGTTTCCATTACCAAAATAAACAATATTGTTACCTGTAGGAGGCTTGGGGTTGGAAACTAAATCCGGGGATGTGGTCATATGATCCGATGCTCCTGAATCAACGTACCAGTCATGGGCAGCGCTTAAGACATGGCAAAGAGCATGGTCCTCAAATATGAGGAGAGTACAATTTATAGACATACAATTTACAACAAGGTAATGTGAGAATTAACAAATTACACAAAGGTACTAAGAGAATGTAAAAATTATAAAGTTGATGTTGTAATATGGCTTAATTAAACTGGTTTATGTTTGTAAATTAAATAAAATCACTTACTGAAATTCAACTGATTTATCTTAAAATTTTGCCAGAACATTGGTAACAGACAGTGTTGATTGGTTCACATGCTCGTAAAAAATAACATGTGAAAGATAGTATTCAAACAAACTCAGTAACTCTGAAAAATGCTTGCTCGCTTTGAGAAGATTAAACCCGTAACTTTTAGCTAACAACCAAAAATTACCCATATGCTCAAACATTTTATTAACGACATGCTCAAACTTTTAGCTAACAAACGCTAAAAACATTTTATTAACGACAAAATATAACATATATGCTCAAACATTTATTTATTGGATTGAGATCCTCTCATGTTCAATTGAACATGATAGGTAATGTTGTGCTTGTTGTAATTGTACATTTGAATTAAAATAAAATAAATGCTTTGCAATAATAGCAATGTACAATCACAACAAACACAACATTAACTATCATGTTTAATTGAACATGAGTGGATCTCAACTTTATTTAAATGTTCATGTCTTCCTCAAAAGTACACTGAACATCAAACTAACTAGTTTGCTATAATTTATTTCAAACTCATCACCGAAAACAATTTATTTCACTAGAAAACAAATTTAAAGCCTAGAGTAAGAGTCTATATTTTTCATTTCGTAATTTAAACAAAGCTTTCTCACACAATTTCTTTCTCATTAGTAGTCAAACTTATTATATTTTATTTTTTTTGAAAAAAAATTACTACTTAAAACTCACAATGGTGCACTTAAGTCTTCTATGCCACCTTTAATCACGGACAAAAATGGTGGATAATTTACAATGACCAAAATGCCCTTAATAAACTAGCATCATTCAATTTAAGATGAGGTGTAAAATGGGAGAGGCCTGACCCTCGTGAAAATAATAATGGAGGGTATCAAACATGCTTCAAATGCTACTCAGATACTCCATTTAATTCATTAAATTTCATCACCACTGGTTCTTGCTAAAATAATTGATGTTTGCTAAAATAAGCTATCCCCATTTTAACTAACAATTATATTATACAGATTCCACCAATTAAGGATATGAAATTTAGGGGGTGTTTGGTTCACCAGTAATCCGCAGAATTGGATGTAATTGTAATTGATTACATTACGTAGTCTGTTTGGTCATAGAATGGAGAAATGTAATTGATTACATTACGTATCTGTTTTATTATGTTTGTAATTGTAATTCATCATTCCAATTACATCCAAGGAGGAATTCGATTACATAGGATGTTGGATTGAAAGTTTTGAATTACGTTGTAATTGTAATTTTATTATTATTATTATTATTATTATTATTATTATTATTATTTTTTTTTTTTTTTTTTTTATTTATTTATAAAAACATCACTCATTAAAACCAAAAGAATTACAAGAAATTGGTGGGAAGCCGAGACACTAGTTGGGCTCCCACCCTTTCTCAATACAAAAGCTAAGTCATGAAAATAAAGCCCCACTTTGACACTATTCGAGTGGCTAATAGCAACGGTCTTGATACGTGAAATCGTGTCCAAAGCTTCCAGTCAAGCTCCCCAAATGTAGAAAAGCAAAGGGATGAACTTGTAACCATTTTCTTCACATTTGGACACATATTTCTTTTCTTCTTCTCCACAATATGTAAGGCCACCCCGGAGCCCACGCAATGATCAATACCCGCAAAGGAGAGATCCCCACACATCTAAACACGCGTCCTTGCCTTGGAACCAGTTGAATAATAGCGAATCTCACGGGCGTAGCTCTTTCCGTCCCTCGAAGAAACCCCAATGAGGCCTCCTTTTTCACCATAATCCCAACCTTGGAACATATGTCGACAAGAATATCACGCACCAAATTATGTCTGAATTTCACCCCACTTCATCGGAACAGGAATGCATGATCCCCATTGGTCCATACGATGCTTGCAGTTCGGGCATGAGCTACCTTCGAAAACATAGGTATGGTGAGCCTATAACACAATACCGAAAGCGGAATTGGCGATAGTTCATCCTCCGCCCACCCATCAATAGGTATGGTGAAAAGGAAATCTTGTGCATATGGAGCCCGGTACAATCATGACTACACCGCCTCTGCTTAACGAATACTTAGAAACAAGATCTTTCTCAATGACACCAAAGTAACACTTTGCCAAGGATTTCATCATATGGGGGGCAGGAGCGTCAGAGGCGACCGAGAACGTGTCCGTGTTACCAGCACTGTTAAACATATCGAGGGCATGTTGAAATGAAGGGCCATTAGAATTGATGCCTGTTTTAGCCAAAATCTGGTCCTGCATATCACTAGTTTGCATACGAGAGGCAAGGAAAGCATATTGGATGATGTCAGTTGCCGCATGAATGCCAAGCCCGCCCATCTTGATTGGGAGGGTGGCGAGCCGCCACTGCCAGTCACCAAAACCTGGCCCGGAGGCTGTAATAATCTTCTCCAAGGAAGCGCGCAACATCCGGTCAAACCGGACTTGGGCTTCTCTCATGTACAAAGGGGAACAAGTCCGCAAAGTATAAGATAATTTTGCCACCCCGGCACAATTGCGAAGAAGAAGGAGCTCACATTGGGGGTCGTTAAGTTTGAGGACAGCTTCCATTAGTAAGATAGTTTTAGAGACTCTTTTCAAAGCCAACTCCTGACAAAAACTTTCATCCAAACTAACTGAACCACCTAGCAGTTTGACACCTTCAACAGGCCGGGAAATGTTTATGGGAAAAACACCCTCCGCCCTGCTTCTAGGATCCTCCTTAGGCCAGAAGAGTTCAGTCTTATCGACATTCAAAAACAACCCCCGAGCTGGTCCATCTGTCATAATAATGTTAAGCGCCTTGGCAACCATAAGGGTGTCTCCAACAATAGTACCATCGTCCAGATACCAGGCCTGGAGTGTGAGCTCGCAGGACCTATTAATAGCATGGATAAGGGGGTGTAAGGCAAGGGCAAACAACAAGGGGCCTAGCGGGTCCCCTTGTTGCACCCCTTGACAAGACCAAAGGATAGAATCATCGTAATAAAGTCTAGCTGGCCTGGCATAGCAAAATTCAACCCACGGAGCAATAGAAGGGCATTTGATCCTCGGTCTCTCGGAGAAGGACACTCACAACCAGTTAAAGCATTACGAAGTCCACCAAGAACATGGAAATCCCAAAGAAGTGACCCTTAGCCTCAACGAGCCGATTCAACGAATGAAGGACGACCTCACAACCACCCGGGACGCCGACTCCAAATTGAAAGTCTTGCAAATAAGTATTCATGGAGTTGCTAATAGAAGATGAAGCAACCTTCGAGACAAGCCTCACGCCTGACCGCGCCGACAAAGAATAGTATGTATGCCTCCACCCGCTTAACCAACGGGGTCAAGGGGCACCGCAATATATTCTCCCAATATAGCGGACACATTCCAAGAAAAGGTTGACAACCCCGTGATGGAACCTAGCGTAACATCGCAATGGTCGACGCAGCCCTCCTAATATATCCATTAAATGTTGTGCTCTAAGCCCATCTCTACCACAAGAGGTTCCTTTGGGAAACCGGATCCTGCTCAACACCAAGTCCTTATCCACAAGAAGTGCATCTTCATCTAGAGGAGACGATGACAAAATTGGAGGTGGGGCGCGGGATGTTTGGCCTCTAACTCGCAGGGTGTCGATGTAGCCGGGCGACACCAAGAGCGAAGCACCTTAATGGCCGCGGTGAAGTGTCCGTCCCCGCCATTAACGCTTGCATTGGACTAGGTTAGGCGTGATCAAGATCTTTAGGTTTCGCTATTCCACCAAAGGAAGAAGTAGTCCCGGATAAACGCTCCATCACCAGTAAACTCGTCTCAGGATCCTTCCAATGAGGATAGCCCGAGAGATACATTCTGCCGGCCCTTTTCCCGCTCTCCATCGCCGCTGAGCTCTATTAGTCGGTACGAAGAGGTCAAAACACAACACGGCAAGATAAGGAGTTGCACCCATACCGACAAATCCCCTGACATGCAAGGACCCTATCTAAGGCATTATGAAAAATCTTACGAAACCCAAGCGTAGCCTAGGAGGGATGCATTTAACAGTACGTAGCTTCATCGAGAACACCCGGCTTAGTAAGTTGATATCAAAAACAGTCCCACCGTCCAGAGAAGAAGTCAAAAGAACGGCCTCTCCACCAATATCACCATCGGTAATGGCTGATGCAACGAGAGCACCATTCATAGTATCTAAAATGCTGCAGTGGTGCATTGATGCCATAGATCGCAACTTCATGAAAGCTAGGTGCTAGAACCACCTCCCATCGGCATGTTTACAATTTTATCGAACGTGTGGGTGCAAAACACACCCACAAAGCCACACTCCCGCCGCATGAAGAGCCTGATCAAGCGCAGAATAAAGCGTAATCCTTCAAACCCGATCCTTGTATGAGACTTTAGTGCATCCGCTTTAAAATGGCGCGTATTCAAATGGTCGATAAAATATTTTTAGTGAGCCCTTTACCATTTCCCCGCTACATCCTTCACAACCTTGCAATGGACAAGAAATCCAAATGCCTCGCGATTAGCCATATAAAGCAAGCCAACCCAGAATCAATAGAATGTTTTTTTTTTTTTTTACAATCACTAGAAAACAAACCAAAACACAAGATGTATTTACTAAGGAAATACATGCAAACATAACCAAAACAAAAGAAACACAAGAAGTCAACGTGGGTCCCACCCATAAATCAAACCCAAAACAGCAGCAACCAAGGGAGAAAAACAAGAGCAACTCGCTAGCCTAAATAGGCAAGCCAACAACCCAAAAAGAAAGATGTCAGCGTGGGCCCCACCGTTTTTGAAGACTAAGTCGCTAACCCAGAGGACCCACCAACTCGCTACCTGTTTATCTATGTCAAAACTACCATGACAGCCACCTTGCTACCATAATCCATGACGCTAGAAACCAAGTAGCGAGGAGGAGAAACACCCATCCCAGCAGCACCCTACGTCTAAAGTGGAGAGGACACAGGCAGTGGCCTCAAAACCCAAACGCACACAACAGAGAGAACGGGACGAAGAAGATGAAAACGGAGATGGAGAGACACAACCAAGGTGGTTGGGTCAATGGGGGAGAGGAGGAGGGTGGTCGGAACGTGGGCAAGATCAAGAAGATCTCATGATCCCAGGCAAACCAGGCAATCGCCCACACTCACGAGAGAAGATGTTTTTGATGTTGTTATTGTTATTATTATTATATTATATAAATAATAAAATAATAATAATAGTATTATTATTATATAAATAGTAAAATAATAATAATAACAATAATAATAAATATTTATTATAATAATATTTTTAAATTAAAAATAATAATAATAATAATAATAATAATTACTATTATATAAATATTAAAATAATAATATTTATATAATAATAATAATAATAATTATTATTATTATATAAATATTAAAATAATAATATTTATATAATAATAATAAAATTAATAATAATAAATATTTATTTTAATAATATTTTTATAATAATAATAATATTAATAAAATAATAAAATAACAAAATATTATAATATTAAAATTTATTAATATAATAATAATAAATAATTATTATAATAATATTTATATAATAATAATAATAAAATAATAAAATAAAATGATCATAATATAATAATAATAAATATTTAATATAATTATTAAATAATAATAATAAATATTTATTATAATATTTATATTATTAATAATAAAATAATATAATAATAATAATAATTATTATAATAAAATAAATATTTATTATTATTATTATTATTATTCATTTATTTATTTATTTATTTATTATTATTATTATTATTATTTATTTTATTATTATTATTATTATTATTATTATTTTTTATTATTATTATTATTATTATTATTATTATTATTATTATTATATAATAATAATAATAATTATTATTATTATATTATTATTTAATAATAATAATATTATTATATTATTATTATTTTTATTATCCGTTATTTATTATTATTATTATTTACTATTATTATTATTATTATTATTATTATTATTATTAAATAATATTTATTATTATTATTATTATTATTATATTATTATTTTTATTATTATATAATTATATTAGTATTATTATTATTATATAATTATATTATTATTATTATTATTATTATTATTATTTTAGTAATTATATTATTATTATTATTATTATTATTATTATTATTATTATTATTATTATTATTATTATTATTATTTTTTCAATTACATTACGTTCCAAGTCAACCAAACATGATGACAGATTTCATCAATTACAATTCCAATACATTACAATTCCAACACATTCCAATCCTTTAAATTACAATTCATTCAAATTACAATTCCTTCCAAAGATTACAATTCCTTTAAAAACATTCTGCGAACCAAACACACCCTTATTGTATTTGTACATTTCTTAAATTGTTGTGTATATAATAAAAGGAATGTCTAACCAGTGCCCTAAAGGCATTGGTTAAGATTTGTCTTTTTGTGATTTTTAATAACTATTTATGTGGGTCCCCGTCCAAATATGCATGTTTGTGTCAACTACAAGGATCATTTATGTAATTAAAAATCACAAGAAGACAAATATTAACCAACGCCCTTAGGGACGTTTGGTACGATGGAATGGAAAGCTGAGAAACGGAATGAAGAAGCATTCTCGTGTTTGTTTGTGCTGAGAATGGAATCGGTGAATCAATATTCGATTCTCTTCCATTCTCCGCATTCTCTTAAAATAGTAAGAAACGAAAGAATCATGAATGTGGGAAGACATTCTATAATGATTCTTTCAGATAATAAAAATTGATTTCAATCATCGCCTTCAAATGTTTTGTTTATTTCATTTAATTATGTTTTTTTTTTTTTTTATTATTTTTAATTATTTGAAATATAAAATTGATAGTTGATATCAAATCTTTATATCGCTTTGTATTTAAGGTAACAATTTAAATAATCATATTATTTTAATGATGATTTAGGTTATCAAATGTTTAAAACGAAAATTTAAATGATAAAATTCATTTTTATTCATGTATTATATACAATAACCAAACAAGAGAACGCTCTATATTACACGATTTTTATTTGTACCAAACAAGTAGAATCGCCATTCTTTCTCAAACACGATTCACTTTCTACAATTCCATTCTCTATTACGATTTCATTCAATGGCATTCTCTCACCAAACACGCCCCGGACATTGGTTAGACATTCCCTATAATAAATAGTGGAATTGACGTTTAGCTACTACGTACTCAATAATTAATTGCACATTTTCATTAATGTATCTGTTTTGTCTAGTAAACACTTACTTTTACTTGATACGAGTACACAAAAATCTTGTAAGTCACAACTCTTTTAGAAGGTCATCCGCTCTAGCCTCGTCACATTAAATCGTGAAACTTACCATGCTTCATATGCCAAGCATTAGTGACGGACTACCCGTAGTGTCACGGACCTCGATGAAATTATGTTTCGTAATGTTAGTCCAACAATCATTAAAAATCAGATGACAAGACGCTCAAACAATAGCTCAACGACTATCAAGTACTCCTACTAAACATCTAACTAAAAAAAAAACATACTCATGATTAAGAGACCAAAGTAAACCTTTGAGAGTTGACTAAATCGTATAATTGTTAAGTTGTTTCTTGGCACATGCAAGCATACATCAATTTTCTAGTTATTTATCATAAACAACACATACCCACTAGCCTATTTCAAAGTACCATACACACTACGACATTACAACATTTATTTTTCATTTTCACATTAGCTTCTCTTTTATTCTCCTTCTAAGTGTTAGAACAACAGGTAAAGTTACTCTTTTACGATGTCATATTAACGGTTTTTTCGCGAAACCCGAGGCAAGTTTTTTGCAGGCTTGATACATTATCATTCTGCTTTGTTGAAATTTTTGCAGGTTTTGTGGGTCATATATCATTTAATTTCCATATTCGGTTGGTTTTGAATTTCCAATGCAGACTCCAAAAGCAAGGTAATGAATTAACAATATATAGCTACTTGTGAGTTACATTATTGGTAACCTTATTTATTGTATCGCGGTAGTATTAATATATATGTCTAGGATCTTGTAGTTTGAATTTTTGATTTCGTATTGGCAGCATAAAGAGCTCTTCGGGATCTGAAGGTGCTCGGAGGGTAAGTCCTCGCTCGGTTTCTATAGACACTGCACAAAAGAGCTCTAGTCGTGTAGTTCGCCAACTCAAGACAAATAGTCAAGAAACCAACTCTTCGCCGAGAACTAGAAGTCCTAAAATTTCTGACCGCGCATCACCAAGAGGCCCTGTTGCCACCGAGGTATTTTTTTCTAAACAGCAAACTTACAATTACTCTAAATTTTACATATATGTGTCACGTAATACTTTAATTCGTAACCATTTGATTAAAAAACACGTTATATACAGCTTGATACCACATTACCACTAGACTAGGTACCCTCAAGTTCATGTCATCTTTTTCAATTTCTGGGTACATCTTTATTTCATACTACATCAATTAATGGACCCATGATAACAACCTTCTTTTTATACCATAAGAAATAAGGACATAAATATTAATTACCAAAACAAATGGGACCTTATTAGGAACAAATTAATCATAACTTTGAAAGCTAAAATGATACAAAGTTGGCACTAATTATTAAAAACTCATTATTAAAACTTTTTTCTATGCGTGAATGATGAGGCTAGTACTATTTTGTGGGTTAAATGGTGAATAAAGATTGGTAATGTTTGTATTTCTTGTTTCAAGTTGCAGAAGAAGCGTGTCGGAAGAGTTGCTGAACTCGAAACTCAGGTTTCTCAGCTCGAGGACGCTTTGAGGACAGTTAAGGATCAATTAATTGTGTCTGAATCTTGGAAAAAACAAGCTAAACTAGATGCAGAAGAGTCGAGAAATGAGCTTATAGCCTTGACTTTAAGACTTGAAGAGTCTCAAAATCTCTTAGCTCGGTTTTCATCCAATGAAGAGCAGGTAAGTTCTTTTTTTCGAGTTAGAATCATAAACAGCATGCTTGATCTCTGTACTTACATGCTAATTTTCTTTACATGACATTTTGCTTTTTGGGAAATTTAATGTCAAATTACTATGCCCCAATAATGATCATTTTACAAGCAATCTTGGGTTTATATTAGTCCATATGAAAAACAATAACGCGATTTTGGAAGGATTTGAAAGTGTAAACAGTATATTGGTTGAATCGGATGGTTGAATAACATGAAAATTTTAGGACAGATATATCTTCGTTTTCGCATAATCCTATCTCAAGACATGTTTGTCCATTATTAACAATATAACTTATTATTTGGTCCATATGATTCATGTAATTTCTTTTCATTAAAAAAGAAGGGCACTTTTTTCTTATGTTAACATTTCTTCTAAGCAATATGTCAAGTTTCAACAACTAAGTTTCTACTGCCAATCACAAAAAATAAAACTTCAATGAATTTGGCTTAGTGTGTAAATCTTGACACCTGGTTTAGAATGTCTCATATCATAATTCCATGTGTTATTAACTTCTTAGGGACCATTTTGTCAAGCCACAATATGATACACATGTCAGGGGCGTGCCGTGTTGCATAGATCGTATGAAGTAGTTACATAAAAAGTACCGATTAAAGATTGAAAAATAAATTTTTGACAGGATCTAAACAATGATGAAGCATGGAACTCAACCCATTCATCTGCATTGACTACTGCCTTACTAGAGATTGACCAACTAAAAGTCAAACTTGACACAGCAATAGAATCTGAAGCTAAGCAAACCAAAGAAGCAGAATCAGCCTACGCGGAGATACTTAAATTGAAAGAGAATTTGAGTGAAACACATTTACTCATGGAGGAAATGAAGAACCAACTTGAAAATAGCAAATGTTCAGAAGCTCATGCCCAAGCCTTAGCAAGCGAAACATTACTACAACTTGAAACAGCAAAAAAGACCATGGAGTCACTTAAGCTAAACAGTGACGAACACAATACCATTGTTTTGGAGTTAGACCATTCAAGAGCACGTATACGTTTGTTAGAAGATATTATCGAAAAAATGAAGACAACAAATCTAGAAAACAAGGTGGAAAAAGAGTCAAAGCAAGTCATTAACGGTTTACAGTCAAAGCTGACAAGTCTTGAGACAGAATTACACGAAAAGTCAGATGAAAATGAGAAACTCAAACACCAAATCAAGAAAATGAATGATTTGGTGGAGGAATCAAAACAAGATTCCAACATTCTAAATTCAGGTTTAGCAAATGTGGAAACAGAATTGCGTGAAAAGTCAGATGAGAACAAGACGCTCATACTAGAAATCAAGAAAATGAACCAAGATTTCAACAATTTGAAGTCAAACATAACGAGTCTTGAGACAGAAGTATGCAACAAGTCAGAAGAAAACGAGAAGCTTAAACTAGAAATCACGAAAGCAGATAGTGTTGTTGAGGAAGTGAAGGCAAGTAAGTGTGAAGTGGAGGACGAGTTGAAAAGGTTGAAAGTGCAAATGAGTCAATGGCGAAAGGCAGCCGAGGCTGCTACTGCCATGCTTTGTGATGAGAATAATGACAACAATGGTCAAATGTTGGCGGACAGAACATGGTCAATGGGTCATTTTAGCCCAAAGAAAAGGATGAACACGGGTTCACCTAGTAGCGTGGATACTGAAGAGGAAACGAATGATAACGATGATGATGAGTTGATAAAGAGAAAAAATGGTAATGTGCTCAAAAGGATTGGGGTATTGTGGAAGAAGCCACAAACTAAATGATCGCTATAGCCTATAGGGATGTCGTTCATATTCGTTACTTTCTTATGTAACTATCACTCTAATTTATTTCAAATTATAAATGACTTAAGTTTGTAATTTCTTGTGATTTTAATGGATGAACTTGTTCATATGATGGTTCTTATTAGTTTTGCGTGCTTAGATGGTTGTCTTTGCAACAAATTTACATGTCCGATGATTGAAAATCTAATTTACTTGATATCTAATCAAGATGAATGTATAACTGTGAATCCTAGTATATGAGTTGCTACATACAGTATTTATATTTTGTTGAACTAACTTATATAATAGCCACTTTGCAGCCCAAAAAGAGAACAAAGGGAAACGGTTACTTTTATTAATAAAACTTAAATTATAATAAATAAAATTAAATACATAAATAATGTAAAATTAAATACAAAGCAGAATATAAACGATAATTAAATTAAATAATAAAATAGTCAAAAGACTTACTTGATCACCAAATAGAGATCAACAAAGAAGCACTAAAAGTCGAGGCACGTGTTTGACGTGTTCCCTTAAAACAGATTCGCCATTCTGCTTCCCGCAGACAACAACCAAAACAATAAGTTGTATTGTCGAACTTAACTAAACCGCCAAGAATTTCATCTTAAGAAATGCGATATTTTACGCTTGAAATCAATAATACTTATTGATTTGATGTGTAAAAACTTGTGGAATTAGGTCTCTATTTATACACAATAGACTCCTCTAGTTACCCATCCCAATCGATGGGATTGAAAATAAACTACTTTTCCTCTTTGGGCATGATATCGAATGCCTAACTTTGAGACCGATATCTCATTCACATCAACTCTATTTTGGACACATAAAGGCTTATCATGAAGCTCTTCGAGGAGAACGCGAACCTACAAACTATTACTCATATATATGACACATACATATAGATAATTGTGTCCAAAGTTGGTCAAAAGTCACTTTTGCCAACCAATTTTCCAACATTCCCCACATGAATGGAGATCGGTCGTAATACACAAAATTACGATGAAATTCCAATAGTTGAATCTTGTAAAGGATAGGTAGGTGTGACCTTTGAACCTTCCATTGTGAAATGTACTTAGCCTCCTAGTCACCAAGAGACGCGATGTCTTTGAACTGAGCTGTTGTTTATGTAGACGACAATACATTTCACACAAGACTCTCCCTAACATTGTTAAGTCCTCATAGTCATGTTCATTGTGGTCCTGAACATTTTCCTGGTTCTGCAAGAGCTCTTAGGATTTGCGCCCTCCATAATTCCCTTCAAAGCGACCCCATTTTTATCTCACATAGGTGATTTCATCTTGAATCATTAAAACCATATGCTTGCGATTTCATCTTGAATCATTATGCTTTATGATTTCATCTTGAATCATAAAAGTTATATGTTTAACCTCTCAACAAGTCACATTTATTATAGGAATGGACTAGGAAGTTACAATGTTAAGTAACTCCCCCACATTGACGTGACTTCCCCCACATTTATATGATTAGGTTGTCCTATTGAACCCAGATCTTGGGATCTCCAATCAACTGGGTTAGATTTTCCTTCATATAAACTCATTCCTTTAAGGGCTTTAGTCTCACTCCTTTAGACGACTTAGTAACTAACTCTCTGCTTAAGCCTTTCGTAGCGGATCCGCGATGTTATCCATTGACTTTACGTAGTCAATCGTGATAATTCTAGTTGAGAGTAGTTGTCGCACCAATCAACTTCTATGATGGATATGTCTCGACTTACCGCTTTACATTGTGATATGAGCTCATAATTTCCAATTGACTATCACACTTTATATAGATGGTCGTTACGGTTTACACCATCTTGGTATGTCCTCTACGAATTAACGTAGATATCCCACATATTCTATAAATTTATCTCAAATGATAAATTCAAATTCCATCATAGATTTAGCTATAAAAGTCTATTTGAAATACTTTTAAGATTTCCAAGACATAGCTTCCCACATAGACTCATTACATCTGATCTAGTGGATCTAGATTCTTTTATGTTAATACAAATAAATCGTAAAAAAGTTTATTAATATTTAGCGATCTCTTTGTGTTTTGTTGATAACAAATATAATGTTATCATAAGTAAAATTATAAGGATACATGTTATTTTTGTAAAGCATTTACATATAGTCATTTAATACAAATTGTTGTAATAATTTATTTGTTGTAATAATTTATTTGTTGTAATAGTTTATTAGGATGGGTAAAAACCACAACCCATGACCCATACCCATGGAGCATATCCATAACCCATGGAGTTAACCCATACCCATTGACTAGATGCATTGCATCTATTAGATACATTGTATCTACTTAGATACCCATGGTCCAAACCATGACCCATGACCCATAACCCATAACCCAAAAACCCATGGGCAAATAAGAGCGTCTCACGGATCCCCGAGTTACACTAGACGGATCCTCAAGTAAGGGATCCGTGGGATCCGTGCAACAAGGCAAGAATTTTCCTATAAATAGAGAGTCATTTCTTCATTTTACTCACCCTCTTCTTACAAACTCTCACATATTCTTACACTCTTCTAACAAAAGATCACTTGATCTAGAGAGTTGTTCTTCTTTCTTTATTGTGATTCTCATATAGGTCCTTCTCTAAGGCGAGATCACGAGCATTCTACAAGTCATCCAAGCAAGGGTCCTTGATTGATTTGTTCCTCCACAAGATTTCATAGCAAAGATCTTGTATTTCATATTTCACATATTTGTTATGTTATAGTTGTGTTGGTTTGGTCCTCCGTGTTACGGACTCGGTATTTAGCTTTGTACCGGAAAAAGGTGTAAGCAACGTTGTGAAGGCTTCTCCGCCAAGTTGAAGGAGTTTGTTGACATAGTGCTTGCACTCTCGAGTAAGTGACTCGGGGAGTGGAGTAGGGCAAGGAAGGTGTCCTTGTAGCCGAACCACTATAAATCGGTTGTATCATTTATATCCTTTTATTTACTTACTTTCTTTACTTGGATTACTCTTAGATATATACTTTCTCTTCATCCATACGATTTCACATAAAATTGAATCTAAAGTTTTTGAAACTAACTTAAAATCGGCAAAACTATTCACCCCCCCCTTTCTAGTTTTCCACAAGTGGCATCAAGAGCTAAGTTTATAAAAATTTTAAAGTAAACCGTATTTTAAAAACTTTTCGATCACTATGGGTTCTGAAAATTACAAGGAAGGGCAATCCATGCAACGACCTCCACTACTTGAAACTAATGGTTTTATATATTGGAAAAATAGATTCGAAACATATGTGAAGTCTAAAGATATTGATCTTTGGTACATCATTGTTGAAGGCGATTTTGAAGCCACCACAAACGATGAAAATGGAAATTTAGTTAATACACCTCATGATAAACTCACCGGTGATATTAAGAAAAAGCTTTCTAAAAATAGTGAAGCTAAAATGGTTTTATATAATGCTTTACCCAAAAAGGAATTCGAAAGAATTTCCATGCTTAAAACCTCTAAAAAATTTGGAATTCTTTAGTTGTAACTCATCAAGGTAATCAACAAGTTAAAAACAATAAAATAGATTTATTTGTTCAACAATATGAACAATTTTCAATTATGGATGAGGATACTATAGATCATTATTTTGCTAACTTTAGTACTATAATTAAATCTTTACAAGCACTTGATGAATCTTTCTCTAGCCGTAATCATGTTAGGAGATATCTAAGGGCACTTCCATCCAAGTGGAGATCTAAGGTGACGACAATCGAATAATCAAAAGACTTGTCAATCCTCACCCTTGATGAACTCATAGGCAATTTAAAAGTCTATGAGCTTGTCCTCGCTAAAGATTCCGAAGCCTCAAAAGTGAAAGAGAAGCACAAATCTCTTGCCCTTAAAGCCAAGAAGGTATCAAGCGATGAAGAAAACTCCTCTTCGGATAGTGATGACAAGGAGTATGCCATGGCGGTAAGTTACTTCAAGAATATCTTTAGAAGAAAGGGAAGATACGTCAAGCAACCATATGACGACAAGAAAGGGTTGCGGAAAAGCAAAGAGGACGAGAAGGCAAGGGATGATCGCGCTTGCTTTAAATGTGGGGACCCCAATCACTTAATTAGTAAGTGTCTCAACTCCCAAACGTGATGAACAAAAAGCATTCGTGAGCGGCTCGTGGGGAATGAGCGAGGAGGAGGACGAAGAAATTTGTCTCATGGCAAATGACGAGGTATGTCACGAATACTATAGTAGCTCATCACTAGATGATGACTCATTGCATAATGAATATGATAAACTTTGCAAAATTAGTTTAAAGTAATCAACAAAACAAGTTTTGAAAACCAAAAGCAACGCTTAGAAAAGGAAGTCATTGAGTTAAAAGCAAAATTAAACGCCTAGAAAAGGGAAGATAGCAAGTGGGAATGTGAACTTTATGCTCAACTTCAAACACTAGTTGATCATCTAGACTCTAAAATTGCTAGAATGAATACTAATACTCTAGATATGATATTAGAGTTGTTAAACAGAAACAACCAAAAGGTTTAGGCTTTCAAAGAACTTGATGCGTCAACTAGTGAAAACAAAAAACAATTCGTAAAAGCAATAGAAAAACAAACCATCGTAGTCGCGGATCCCACAAAAGGGAACCGCTAGTGTACACCAGGGATCCGTGGGTTCATCAAGCAAACAAAGAGCAATAATATAGCTTCCTCATCTAGAACCGATTTTGTTATTGTTAATAAGAAGAAACCAACCCATGTTACTATTAGACAACCACCTCCTAGACAAAATCAAAGTTTTACAAGAAACAAAGGTCCATCATTTTCAAAAGCGAACACATCTAGAGACCTAATAATGTCTATCCGAGAAGTAACCATCAAATGGCATGGAATGCTAATATGCAAAACGGTTTTCATTTCAAAACTTTGCACCATGGAACGATACTCACCTTATCCATATATGTCTAACATGAATGGAATGTTTAACACTAATGGACCCATGAACAAATGGGGACCAAACTTTGAGTTAATTGTTTTCTTAGGTGTGCTTAATGGTCGACCTAGATCCGGATGAGTGGATCAAGGATAGCGGGTGCACGAGGCACATGACCGCAATAAAGATTTATTTTCCACATATGAATCCTTCAATGGAGGAAATGTGGTATTTGGAAATAGCAAAAGCAAAATCATCGGTAAAGGTACGATTTCTAACAAATCTCTAACCATTAACGATGTGTGTCACGTAGAAAACCTAAACTTTAACCTCTTAAGTATAGGACAAATATGTGATAAGAAGTGCAACGTTCTATTTAACGAAACCGGTAGTAAGATATTGAAAAACGGTATCACTATAGGTAGAGGAATTAGGAAACATGGAGTCTATGTCATTAAAATCGGTAATGAACCTAAAGACAAACTTTGTCTTACTTCTATGGATGATACTTCGACCTTATGGTATCGAAGATTGGGTCATGCCAATATGCGACTTCTTCATTCGCTATCATCCAAAGATCTAGTAATAGATCTTCCAAAATTAAAATATGAACATAACTTTTGTGATGCTTGTAACGTAGGAAAACAAGTCCATGCTAGTCACAAAGCTAAAAACATGGTTTCCACAACTAAGTGTCTAGAGTTACTACGCATGGATTTATTTGGTCCATCCGCTATCCAAAGTTATGGAGGCAACTACTACACTTTGGTTATAGTGGATGATTACTCTAGGTACACATGGACTAAATGCTTTAAGAATAAAACTAAAACGCTTGATTACTTTGAATATTAAGTAAGAAAATCCAAAGACAAATAGAAAGTCCTATAGTGTCTATTAGAACGGATCATGGTAGGGAATTCGATAATGAAGTGCAATTTGGAGCCTTTTGTGACGCTAATGGTATTACTCACAACTTCTCGCCTTCTCGCATTCCACAATCGAATGGGGTAGTTGAAAGAAAGAATAGAACCCTACAAGAAATGAGTCGCACCATGTTAAATGAGCAATCCATACCTCAAACGTTTTGGTGCAATGATGTTGATACATCAACGTACATACTTAACCGAGTCTTAATTAGACCATTTTTAGGTAAAACTCCATACGAGTTACTTCGAGGCAAAAGGCCTACGTTAAATCATTTTAGAGTCTTTGGTAGCAAATGTTTTCTACTTAACACCAAAGATTACCTTACAAATATGATCCTAAATCAACCGAAGGTATCTTTTTAGGCTACTCTCCTAATAGCAAAGCTTATGTCATATTAAATAAAGAAACAATGAAGGTTGAAGAGTCGTTAAACGTAAAATCTGATGAGAGTCTACTCAAACCTACTCTACCTCTTGTCGATGACGAGATTGTCGAGAGTGAAGCTATAAAAATAAAGAAAAAGACAAACGAAGAAGATGAACCTTTAAATAATGAAATCATCAATATTAAAGAGTCTAAAGATCACCCCATAGATAAGGTCATAGAAAAATTAAACGAAAGAACCTTAAGGTCTCAAGTCCAAAACCAAAGTAGTTTATTTTGTTTTGTCTCAACCATAGAACCTAAGAATACACAAGAAGCCATAAAAGATGAAAGTTAGGTAATGGCTATGCAAGAAGAGTTAAATCAATTTTTTTCTAACGCTGTTTGGACACTCGTCCCTCCACCTAGTAATCAAACCATAATAGGAACCAAATGGGTATATAAAAACAAGTTAGATGCTAACGGTGTAGTGTCTAGAAACAAAGCTAGACTTGTTGCCCAAGGGTATAATCAACAAGAAGGAATAGACTTTGATGAGACCTTATGCCCTCGTGGCTAGATTAGAGTCTATAAGAATACTTCTTGCTTATGCTTGTGCTAATGATCTTAAGCTTTATCAAATGGATGTCAAAAGTGCTTTTCTAAATGGTTTCATTAATGAAGAAGTATATTGTGAAGTCCCAAACCTTGGATCTAGAACACTTAGCTTGCAAACGTGTTAGTTGCCTTGGATGATTCTAAAACAACAATGAGAAACTTTGTTGTAGATGCACACAAGTATGCGGAATCTATTTGAATGCACTTTAGAAGATTAATGTAAGAACAAGTATAACACCAACAGCTTCAATATTATTGATTAATAATACGAGTACTCTCCTAGTACTAGGGTTTACAACCTTGAAGCTTTTTTAAGACTGACTAGGTATGTGTTTGTGATGTATATTCTGACCTAGCTAGGATCTCCTTTATACACCAAGGAGATCCCTTACGAGATAACTATGTATTAAGTATATCATATCTTCTATTAGAATAGAAGATATGTCATATAGACCATACACGACATTCCTATAATAGAACAATACAAATTTAACACTAACAGTACTAACATTTGCACTATCAGTACTAACTAGTTAATACTTATCAAATAACATTATCAGTACTAACTTCAACACTATAAGTATTAACTCCCAAAAGCGAATTTCCCAACAATCCTCCCCTAAACTTGTGATTGGGTTTCAGAAACACAAGTTTCTTCAGTCAAGAGGATTCTTCCAAACTTCACTTTCTTCAGCTACATCTTCCAGCTTGATCAAAGATCTTCAGCAGCAACTCCTTGCCCATTTCATATGCAGTCCCCATCCTTAGCCCTGTATCCAGCATTTGTAAAAGAGTTCCAAGTGCAAGTGGGTAAGTTCTTTCAACCAACATATAGATGTCTGTTCCATTGCAAGTAGTAACCAGATGCAGTCCACATGAATCAAGCAGGGTCCAACTGAAGTCTTCATCACTAGATTGAAACTTCCATTGCTCACCAGTTGGATATGGTTCAAAGATGTTCTGGAGTTCTTAGAGCAACTCCAGATCTTTGTCATTGTCTGGATATTTGTTCTTGAATCTGTTTTTGACAAGTTCCCATAACTTAAGTAGATCCTCCCTGTCAATGACTGCAAATAGATCCAGAAAGTACAGATATGCACTTGTCCTTCCACCAGCTCTGTAAATCCTCCAATATCTTTTTCCTTCTTCAGTATAAATATCCTAGTTGACAATTGGATATCTAGTGTTGATGGGCTCTGAATACAATGCTTCTTCAGGAGACTAAATTAGCATCATCCTATTGAGCTCTTCTTCAGTAAGTCCACCTTCATCTTTATCATAGGCTTTCAGTCTTTTAGGTGCAGATGAAGAAGCTCCTTCTTCAGATGGTCTCTTATAACTTCCAATGGGTTGAGACCTTTCAACAATATCATCAGCTTGCATAGGTCTGAAGTTTAGAAACCTTCTTTGAATTGTATCAGCAAGTCTTTGAAGAGTCTCCCAAGACAGTTGATTAAGATGCTTCAATGTTCTCCTGTCTTCAACTGAATACCTGATGTACTTACAGAGATACACCTTTTGCTGACTCTTGTTTGGAGGCTTTGAGGCTTTTTCAATTTCTCTTTGTTGTTTGAACTGACTCTGTCTTCTAGCCAAGATCTCACTAAACAACTGAGTTGCTTCATTGATACTTGTACCATGATCTTGTTGCAGCTTCTGTTGTACCTCCTTAGTAGCTTCTACTTTGGCTCTCATATCATCCCATGTTTGCCAGTTTTCAGCAATTTTAGCCATCTTTTGTTTTTCTTTCTTTGCAGCTTCTTTCTGCAACTCTTCCTCTTCCCATTGTGTTGCAAGTGCCTTTGCAGCTTCTTCATTCAGTCTTTCAATCTCTTTCTTCTTCTTTGGTACTTCCTCCAAGATGCCCTTGCCTTTGTCTTTTGGATCAATCTTTGGAGATGAGGAGGTTGGTGATGCTTGGTCACCTCCTTCTTTGATAACAACTCCCTTGTCTGCTGACTCAGACTTCTTCCTTAGGTATTAAACTGGAGGCTTCTTGTAAGTGGGAGAGATGGGGACTGTTTTCTTCAAGCTCTGAAGTCCCAATACAACATGTTTCTCTCTCTCCTCTTCATCACTGTCTTCGTTTGGAGTGGTAGTGATGGTAGTGACCTTAGTAGTTGTTGCTTGTTGTAAATCAGCAGCTACATGAATGACTGGGCTTAATACGGATTGTGGAATTCCGGGAGTACTAACCATAGTACTATCAAGATTACTAACTACAACACTAACAAGACTAATCGGGATAGTATTGATAGTACATGTAGGAGTACTAAGTACTTCTTCCGCATTAAGGTTGACTCAACTTTTCTTCATCGCCAAAAGGACTCCAAAAGTCTGACCACCTTGACATTGACCAAATTGCTTCTACCTGAATATCGAACTCCTCCCATATTTGGTAGAATTCTCCAGGAGGTGCTAGATACCCTGAACTTGGCCTTGCGTGTGTGAGATGCAGTGACTGGAGATGTTGCTGCATTAGACTGAGTGAGAAGCTTAACCTGATGCTCTAACTTTTTCATCTTCAGAAGCATCTTGGTATGAAATTTTGCAGCAGCTTTCTTGTTCTCATCCAGCGGTCTCCACCTGCTCAAATTTTCCGACAAAGAAACCCGTATAATGTCATTATATTCTCTAGTGTCAAGTTGCCCTCACCACTTCCACTGTGTGACCACGAGAGAGGCGGGTCATCGGCAATTGAGATGCACTCCCGTGCCTAGCCTCGATGACAAGGTTTTAAATGTACCTTTTTGAGGGTCGTTTAAGCCTTATTTGATCACTTTCAGATCCGTTATTACTTAATATCGCTCCTTTTCACTTTTTAGGTATCTTGAAGGCAAAATGCTGGAATGACACTTATTCGGAAGAAAAGGCGCGAATATATCGAAGAAAATGGCCAAATTCAAGAATCGAGACACCTGATGTTTGGAATCAAGGTGACGCGCCAGCACAAAACAATGATGTCGTCGGACAACTTTTGTGACGGCTCAAGAGCTAAATTTGCCTATTTATAAGTGACGGCTTCAGGTTTTAAAAGAGAAGGCCGCAACTCGCACGGCCTAGATTTGATCCGACGACGTCGAAAGTTGAAGGGGACGGCGCCACAAGCATAAGGTGACGCTGTCAGAAGACCAACGTGGCCAAGACGAAACCCTAATGACCACGACCGGCGGGCGTCGCACATCAAAAGGTGACACCGTCGCATTTGTAATCTTATATAGAATCCAATTTTTAGTTTTCGGTGTGTAGTTTTTTGGAGTAAAACCTAAACCGAACCAAGGTCGTATTTGTACAAGATTTTTAGGTTCCATACCTATCTTACATCAAGATAAGTGTTTTACTTCATTAATTCAATTATGTCTTCAATTAATTGTGTGTATGCTTGCATGTTTCCATGTCCGGCTAATTTACTTGTGTGTTTGCTAGAGATATGAAACTTAATTATTGAATATTGATTGGTTGTCTCTTATTTTAATTGTTAATGATCTAGTATTGCGATAGGTCATCCATTGTGTAGTTAATGCTTGATTAATCTTTGTTGAACCTTAGCTTATAGTACCTAGAGTCATTGTAGGCTAAACCATCCGAAGAGTACCTTAGTGTTAAGTTTATAAATCCTAGAGATTTTGTAGGCGATAACCTTTGGTAGTTTCAAAGAGTTAGGGATAAACGCATACCCTACGACCTTAGATACATAACGCGATTAAGAATAAGGACGTGACAATTCAACCATCAATAGGAGATAATTAAGGAGTAATAAAACCTAAGTAAACACATCTTTAAATCATCATACGAGCACACAATAATTAGACATAGACTACATACACCTTAGATTAGATAACTAGACTAATAGAGTAATCGGTAGAAATACCAACCCCAAATCTAATACCCGAAATTAGTACCTTTCCATTTCCTAAAACATAAAAGACAAAAATAATCTTCCTCAACCCCAACCTTAGCGTAGTAACTTCTCACTAGCATTCCTATTCCCTGAGAATGATATCAATTCCGTGGCTTACCCTAATACTACACTACAACGATTAGGTTCATTGCCTAGGGTGTTGAAAACTTGCTCGACGAAAAGGAAGTTCCTTTGACCCGAATGACGTGTGTAATGTTATCAAGTTTTTAGGCGCCGGGAATAGAATAGCTAGTTAGGAGTCTACTGTTAGGTTTCCTTGTGATTCCTATCAAGTAAGATTTTCTCATTTTAGCTTCCTTGTAGTCTATCCCCTCTTTGTGTTTGTCTTCGTAAACCCTTTTCATTTGTCGCTATGGCAAGTGAGTTGCATTTGAATCATTAACAAATGAGGAACAATTGAATTTTGCGATTGGATTGCTTTTATTGTTCTAATGAATTTGTGAGTGATCTTAGAGATATCCAAAAGGAAACGGGTGTAAGGTTGGATGGATTTAATAAATTTTGTGCTTGTGTGGCCTCTATTCAACGATCATTGTTAGAATCAACTCCTTTAGCGAGACCCTCGGAAAATTTTTGAGAAAAGCCTCTAGCATAAACCATCGCTTGTCACAACTTGAGAAATGGATAAGGAGGATTTATCCAACCTTAGGCATGATGATCAAAAGACCTAGTTTTAAGAACATGGAACCTAAACCCGAACAAGATTGTGAGATGGTTATAGTTGAACGCCTAGTTGCATGCGTGGGATAGATTTCACCAAAACATATGACACGCGTGAGGAACCTTTAGGAAAATAGAACATAGTGATCAAATTTTTGAGAATGATTCTTATGAATCGGACCAAGAATTTGAAATGGCTAAAGAAGGATTTGAGATACTTAGAGGTGTATTTGGGTTAGATCATACTAAAACACATGATGAACATTAGGAGATCTAGATATAATGGAGAATGAGGTGAAAATTCCAAGCCCACAAGCCCTACCATCACTTGAGTAACATACATCGCCTATAACTTACCCTAAGAAGTAGAAGAGACTATAGGAACCCCGATTAATATAGAACCTTTAGACCAAATGCCACTAGAGAATGTAGGTTTAGATGCTTATTGTCATGACCTTTCTCTTAGTCCTAGGAAGTTCCTAATTTTGATGAACCGAGCCTCAACCAAAACCTTACCCAATTTTCCGCCTTTAGATGTGAATCTTGGAATTGAATTAGGCCCCAATCTACCCACCAAAATAAATAGTCCGGTAGTTGCTTAATAAAGGTGGTAGACTCTAGGCCATGTAGAGTGGAAGCTAATATAGAGTAACCCATGACCTCACACACTTACATCACCCATTCATGGTTGATAACAAGAAACATTATGGGTTTAAACCGGTTTATTAGGTCAAGATGGATCATTAACTAAGAATCTTTTGAAGTTGATAGAAGATGATCCATTTTTAGGAGAGAGATTTGATTCACCCGCTACACCAATAGAATTAGGTAAGGTTATAATGAATGGAGCACACTCCTTCGAGCATATAAATCACCCATCACCTCTCCTCACGTAGCAAATTTCCACCCTAAAGGTGTGTAGACGCTACTAGCACCGCACATAAACTTAAGTGTAGGAATAACTTCCCTTTATCCGTTAAATAAGGGTAGAGTCAAGCTCTTGACTCGAACAAAAACAAGCGCTTCTTGGGAGGCAACCCATGTGTATTTGTTTTTCATTTTTATTCGTGTGTCGTGTATCTTTTATTGGTTGTTTATTATCATGTTTAAATTTGTAAAAATGCTTTATTTTGCCTTTAACCTCGCCTTAATTACATATAATGTTATTTTACAAAAGGGATACGTGTAGGAGGATTACACACGTTTTCAAAAGATCGTGAACATGAGAATTACAATTATTAAAAGATATACATGTGTGTTTTGTTCGAGTCAAATGCTTGTATCGAGTCATAATGGATGTTTTGCGGTGAAATTTTTCCGTATTCTAAAGATATAAATTTTCCGTAATTTTTTCTAGAAAATCACTGCACTGGGCCAGTAGGATAACTGACGAAGCCGTGAAGGAGCAAAATAATCGATTACTTTTCTCGTTTTCGAGCTACTTATAAAGTTTTGGAATTTTTCAGTCTTAATTTTCCGTAAACTCGTAACATCCATTCCACAAGCATTATATCCTAGTTTAGTAGAGTCCTATATAATTATTACCGCCGATTTTACGCGAATGTTTCGCTTTGTTTTCTTCAAGTGTGCAAGTTTAATTTACCAAGAAGAAGATACATAAGATGAGAAGGAGCTTTTCACGCAAACGTTCTTCTTGAAGAAAGATGTAACCACCACTTTACACGATCCTACCGAGCTAACTGGGAGTATTAGTTTCTTCGTTTTAATTACCTTCCATTATCATAACTTTGATACTTTCGGGAACATTGGGGACAATGTTCAACTTAAGTGTAGGGAGGAAAATAAACGAGAACTTTGAAACTATGCTTATCCTTGACTATTTGCTTTGTCCAATTGCATTTGTGTAATAAACCCCGAGAAAATGTCGGTTAGGGTAATTTTGGCACCAAATTTTCAATTTTTCATGACATATAGGGTGGGCCATTAGTCTTAATAAAGCGCCTCATGGATAGGAAGTTATATGACTAGCACAAAAACCCTTTACCACTTAAATTCCATCCAAAATGTGAGGATCGCCTTAGATGAGTAGGAATTAAAGCATTCATCTTTAATGCTTGAGTGTGAACCGGTAGTATAATAGATTCTAGAACTTGTTTTGTGATGCATGGCGAGATTGCTAGTAAGACTACACTTGTGTAGTTAGGAATAACTAAATGATAAAAGCATTAGGATAACCCTTGTTTGATACCGTAATATAATTACTTCTTCCACATCGGTTGAGTAATTCCCCACACCTTGCGTTGTACTCATCTTTAGTACACGATACCCCTAGTTAACCCCTCGAGCCTATCCTTTTCGCGGTTCTCGTGATGTTTCGGTTTTCGGAATATCAATGAAGAGCATTGTTTACACCCCACCCCAAATGTACACCCAAATCGCCTTAGCCTACCTTGTATGCACTCACTTTTAGTGCATTATTGTTATCACACTAAACCCTTAGTTCAATTATCTAGTTGCTTGCATAAGTTGCTAAGTCGAGTCATATCCTTTGTACACGCTTTGGGACGATTAGGACTCATGGGAAAAGTTAAAGTTTGTGAAATGACGGAAGGAACGTTAAATTCAAATTCCCTTTATTTGCATAATAATGTACTCTAAGTGTTTTGATCTTTTCAATTCGGACATATTAGTGTTAGAGTAATAAAACTCAATTGTAGGGATGTGCCTATAAATCCCTATCATTTGATGTTATCGTAGAGGATGGTAGAGTAAAAGTGTATGAAGAAAAAAAAAATCAAAAAATAGAAAAGAGAAAGAAAAAATAGAGTGTTGAAAAAAATGAAAAAAACATACGGCTACCATCCTACATCTATCCTTTAATTTATGTTAGTTTGTTTCGCTTATCTAGAGTCTAGAGTGTCGAGTCTTGGCTTAGCAACGCCATTCTTCGCATGCTTGTAACATAAAGATTTTGACTTGCCACCACTAAATAGCCTATCACACCAAACCCTTTGTTTCCCTCACCGTAAGCCTATCATTACAACCCTTTAAAGACCTCTTTGATAGTCTTTCCTAGGTGCTTACGCCAACGCGATGGAGGTTTGATCTAGTCTCAAGCCTATGGTAATCTATGTACTAGGACCGGTTAATGAGTGTTTATCTTCCATTTCCGACATGTTATATTTCATATACACCCGAGAGATATGAGTATCCAAACACCCCATGTGAGGTGCTATTATGTAATTTCCATGCTTGTTATGACTTTTATGGGCTTATATGTGTTGTGGATTGTTCTAAACCAATGCTTCATGACCCCTAACTTATAAATTAATTGGCTAAAGCACATTTCCTCGAGGATAAGCAAATACCAAGTGTAGGGATATTTGATAAGGTTTTAAATGTACCTTTTGAGGGTCGTTTAAGCTCTTATTAGATCACTTTCGATCCGTTATTACTTAATATCGTTCCTTTTCACTTTTTAGGTATCTTGAAGGCAAAATGCTGGAATGACACTTATTCGGACGAAAAGGCGTGAATATCTGAAGAAAATGGCCAAAGTCAAGAATCGAGACACTCAGTCATTGGGCTCGAAGGTGACGCGTCAGAGCAAAACAGATGACGCCAGCTTGAAACGTTTGTGACGGCTCAAGAGCTAAATTGCTTATTTACAAGTGACGGCTTGTGTTTTAAAAGAGTAGGCGTCGCAACTCGGACGCCTAGATTTGATCCGCACGACGCCGGAAAGTCAAGAGACGGCGTCACAAGCATAAGGTGACACCGTCAAAGACTAACGTGGCCAAGACGAAACCCTAATGATGGCGATCCGACGGCCACACATCAGGTGGCGACGTCGCATTTGTAATCTTATATAGAATCCAATTTTTAGTTTTCGATTGTAGTTTTTGGAGTAAAACCTAAACCGAACCAAAGTCGCCTTGTATCAGTATTTTAGGTTCCATACCCTATCTTACATCAAGATAAGTGTTTTACTTCATTAATTCAATTATGTCTTCAATTAATTGTGTGTATGCTTGCATGTTTCCCATGTCCGCTAATTTACTTGTGTGTTTGCTTAGAGATATGAAACTTAATTATTGAATATTGATTGGTTGTCTCTTATCTTAATTGTTAATGATCTAGTATTGCGATAGGTCATCCGTTGTGTAGTTAATGCTTGATTAATCTTTGTTGAACCTTAGCTTATAGTACCTAGAGTCATTGTAGGCTAAACCATCCGAAGAGTACCTTAGTGTTAAGTTTATAAATCCTAGAGATTTTGTAGGTGATAACCTTTGGTAGTTTCAAAAAGTTAGAGATAAACGCATACCCTACGACCTTAGACACACAACGATTAAGAATAAGGACGGACAATTCAACCATCAATAGGAGATAATTAAGGAGTAATAAAACCTAAGTAAACACATCTTTAAATCATCATACGAGCACACAATAATTAGACATAGACTACATACACCTTAGATTAGATAATTAGACGAATAGAGTAATCGGTAGAAATACCAACCCCAAATCTAATACCCCAAATTCAGTACCTTTCCATTTCCTAAAAACATAAAAGATAAAAATAATCTTCCTCAACCTCAACCTTAGCGTAGTAACTTCTCACTAGCATTCCTATTCCCCAGAGAAGATATCAATTCCGTGGCTTACCCTAATACTACACTACAATGATTAGGTTCATCGCCTGGTGTTGAAAACTTGATCGACGAAAAGGAAGTTCCGTTGACCCCGAACGACGTGTGGCGTTATCACCGACGCGTACCCCCCTTTTAAGCTCATGCACGGGTCCACCCCGTGTGAGTGCTCACTAGGTGTTGGCATGGGTTGGGTCTTATTGATGTTACCATCGCCCTCACCACCTCAAAGCTTGGTGGAGTAGTGGCGACCCTAACCATTATATCTCCCGCATCACGAGATAGGCTCATCCGGTTCAATGTTAGGATGAGAATGGGGATGAGTTGTCTCACTCTCCTGCCTAGAATGCCTATCTCATTGATGAATGAGGTTGAGAAGAAGAGTTTTCACCATTTGTGGGTGTGTGTTGGGAGCCACCTATGCTTGATGGTCCTTCACCTCTGCAATAAGCATGTTAGGAAACAATGGCACTACAACCCCACTATATCCTACCACCCTCAACATATTTGAAAACACTTTGGTGTGAGTAGTTTTGATGGATAAACATTTTGTGAGGTCGCAAGTTTTGTTTCAAGATCCAAAATATTTGAATAAACCCAGGATACATCGGATACTTGGTTTTGCTAACAACATTTTAAGCATACCACAAAATATAATTTGAAAAATTGAACACCCTTCTGTTGTAAGGCGATCAAGATTGTGGCTATATTTGTAGGAAAATCATCCCAACCAGTCCTTTTGTGACTTACACAAAGTAAGAGGGTATGAATTAGAAATCTCTATTGTGGGGAAAACCGACTTTTATGAAAATTAAAAGTATTGTCATGTCTATACCCCATTAATGAGAGTTGTTCAATTATGTCGTTGGTCGGAAAAGTGGTAATACTTTCAAAGATCCCTAAGATGAAGATGTTCTCTTAGGAGGTCATGGAAAACTAGAAGGGAGGGTTGAATAGTTTTGCCGATTTTAAGTTAGTTTCAAAACTTTAGATTAGTTAATATGTGAGATCTTATGGATGTAGAGAAAGTATAGATCTAATGATAAGGAAAGTAAATAAAGTAAAGCAAAGGGATAGAAATGACACAACCGATGTATAGTGGTTCGCTACAAGGACACCTTCCTTGCTACTCCACTCCCGAGTCACCTACTCGAGAGTTCAAGCACTATGTCAACAAACTCCTTCACTTGGCGGAGAAGCCTTCACAACGTTGCTTACACCTTTTTCGGTACAAAGCTAGACACCGAGTCCGTAACACGGTGGACCAAACCAACACGACTATTACACAACAAATATGTGAAATATCAAATACAAGATCTTCGCTCTGTAAATCTTGCGGGTGACAAATCAATCAAGGACCCCTTGCTTGGATGACTTGTATAATGCTCGTGATCTCGCCTTAGAGAAGGACCTATATGAGAATCACAATAGAAAGAAAGAAGAACAACTCTAGATCAAGTGATCTATATGTTAGAAGAGAATGAGAGTGTTTGAGAGATTTAGTAAGAAGAGGTGTTAGAATGAAGAAATGGCTCTATTTATAGGCAAAATCTTCCACTTGTTCCCCGGATCCCACGAATCCCTTCCACTTGGGATCCGTCTAGTGTAATCCTAGGGATCCGTGGGACGCTCCTCTTTGCCCATGGGTTTTTTGGTTATGGGTCATAGGTTATGGGTTGGTCCATGGGTTTTCCTTAGATTCAATGTATCTAAAGTATACATTGTATCTAGCCAACTTGGGCATGGGTTATGATCCATGGGTTATAGTCCATGGGTTGTGGTTTTTACCCATCCTAATAAACTATTACAACAAATAATTAATTATAACATTTTTGTATTAAAATGGCTATATGTAAATGCTTTACAAAAATGACATGTGTCCTTATAATTGTACTTAAGATAACATTATATTTGTTATCAACAAAACACAAAGAGATCGCAAAATATTAATAAACGTTTTTACGGTTTATTTGTATTAACAATCTCCCCCTTTTTGTTGATGACAAAATATAATGTTATGATGAGTAAAACTTAAGAATAGATGTAAGTTTCGAAGCCCTAAGTTTTACTTCTTCTCCCCTTTTGTCGAAACAAAAGTTAACCCTTGGAAGAAATAAAAGTGTGGAAAAATTAGTCCACGTGTCGCTAACTCCCCTTGACGGGAGCTCCCCTAGTTTGGGGCATCAAGTGAAGAAAATAAAAAATCGTACAAAGAGAAGGTTAGTAACATGCTTATGTAATCTTGTGATTGACGAGAATCAAGATTGGGAGCCAAGGTATGTGATTGTATAAATATTCGTACTACCAGGTGACAAGCAACAGGCATAACCCACTTCTGTATTTTGATAGCTCGTTCGAACAGATGTAAAAAGTTATCCGGATCCCCTTTCCCATCATAAGTACCAATATGTGCGGGCATTTTCAACCCATCAGGCAAAGGATAGTCTTCTATCCATCTTACGAAGGGTGTTGTGGAGCCCATGGGCTCCGAATAAAGGCAGTTATAAGGTGACATGTAGGTATGGGCAGCATTGTATGAGTTATGATTTGGAGGTATTCCAACAGGGTTTTTGTAACACCCCAACCCGACAAGGGTAGAAGTGTCACATTCGGTGTCATATCGAACATACAAATAAAATTTTACAAGCGAAGTCTTAAAGAATAACGTACCAAGCCAAAATAATGAATGATTACAAAGAAAATTACAAAATTCAAGATGACTAAAATAAACCAAATCTCGAAACCATAGCCCGACAAAATAAGTCCAAATAATATGGTAACTAGGGTTGGTCCACTCAGATAATCCAACTCTCAGCCCATCAAAGCCCATCTTCAAACCTAACACCTGCCGCAGGAAAAGAAATGCGGCTGAGCTTAAAAAGCCCAGTGAACAGATATAACAAAACGAAAGCTAAACAAAAGCATAAACGAAATGAAACAAAGGAAACTGATAACAAGGTTGCAACGAAAAGGAGACAATGAGTCAAGGAGGATCCTGCATAACACAATTATACAAATATCCAAAAAGAACAGATAACAAGGAGAGCGAAGCAAAGCAAAGTATCAATGACATAAATACAAGCACAAACAAAAATCTAAAGGCAAGCGGAAGCAGTTAATTAGTAAGTGAGCATGGCAATCAAACAGGACAGAAACCCTTAGTTGAAAACATAACCAGTATCATAACAGCAGTCAAAATATGGCAATCACACGTAACAAGTAGGAATACAGTATGAACAATATAATTGAATAAATTAAAGACATAGCAGGGCAACTAAACAAGTTAACAAGCCAGACGTCATAAGTTGAACCATCTACCCAAATCAACAATAGTATAAGCAGAAATTTAAACACGGCAGGTCAACCATAGGCAGATAGGGATACTAACGGATAGTCAAAGTTCACGATATTAACTGAACGAAGTATACATAATAAACATACAAGAAAATCGATTGCACACTAGCATAGTCACCACACAGATCAAAGAGGTCACATAACGGTAAGATAACATATAATCAGATGACAACATGTGATCCACATATAAACATATTAATCATATCGTAGCATGGTAACCGGTAGTCACATAAACATGTAAAAGCATAAACAAATTCAATAATCATGAAATAACCCGGTACGTGAATGGAATCATAGTCTGAAGTAACGGAATGAAAGTGTGACCGATCAATGCAATGGAATGTATATATCTCGGTAGTAGAGTGAGTCATATAAGGGATTGAGTAGTGAACAACTAACACAGAATATGGTGCGTTGGGGAAATACAGAAAATACAGTATAGGCATATCAAAAGTGTAAGGGTTGTCAGAAATCTACCACGAGCCCAGAAACATATCATATCATATCATATCATAAGTAGCCATTGTATTCGGAGGGTGACCTCGAATACCATATATAATAGGAGGAGACCTCGGTAACCAATGGAGTAGCTAGCTCCCGGGCTGTGAAGGCAGTATTGCACCTTGTGACAACTCGCAATTTCGGGTCATTTCTCGGCATAATTTATGCCTCATTATTTCAACATTTATCGTAAACTTGGTTTCGTGTTCAAAATCAGCGTAACCTTTAAGGTTTAGCGGCGAATTCATGATCATAACATCACGTACATTTCATATGGACTATGATTAGTCTACATTTCATTGACATCATGTGCATCTCATTAGTTCATTCACGACACTTCATTTCACCTTGGTACGTAATTTTTATATTTAATAATTTTTATCGCGTGAGTTATTATTTTAAATATTTAACCCGTTACTTTCAAAAATGATCCAGGGTATTTTTAAACTTACATTTAGTTATATAAACTATATTTTGAGTTTAACAAGTGTTTTGAATTTATTTCGTATACAAGTCGTTAAATTTATATTATTACGACGCGTTCTTAAAATTATACGATAAATATTTTATCACCCAAATTTCACAAGGAATGTATTTAACAATTTTATTATATCATTACATTCTATTTTGACCTATCAAAACTTACTTGTACTAAAACCTACCATTTACCTTATTACTTACACTTTAGTCAAAGTTTACAAATAATATACACAATTATATATATATATTGTGAAAAGAAAAAAATAATATTTGAAACATAATCCCCATATCCGGCCCATGGGGGATGAACCAAGATATGATAGATTTTTTTTCTTCTTATGTATCTTACACTCCATCTCATTTCATTCATCACCTACACAACAATAATTCAAGATCACACATAAACTTTCTTCTCTCTTTATTTCCTTCTCCAAAACGGTTACACATTCAAGAGATCAAAGGATCAAAACTTTTCAAGATCAAGCATAATCACAATCTAGATAATACTCTTTATTAAGATTTTGAAATAAAAATCTAGAGTATCTAGGCTAAACCTTGTTCCTTTCACCTCATCACTATCACTAGTAAGCTTGTTTTTATCATTTTCATGTTTCCTTTTCATTTTCATATGTTTCTTTTCATTTTTGGAGCTTATATGCATGATATGTGATTTATACCATTTATTTCATGATTTTAGAAGTTATATATACATATTGGTCATCCTATAAATATTCCCATGGTACTCTTTGGTCTTGATGGTGATTAGGAACCCATGACACCCTAAGAAGGTGTATGGTAGGATTAGATTAGTTTGGAGTTGATTTGGAGGGATTAGAATAGGTTTTGTCCGAGAAAACTATTTTCGATAACTATATTTTTAGGTTCTGTCCTTAATTCAATTTCTGGAAAACCTACTGTTGGTACGAAGTTTTGGCCTTGATATTTAGAAAATATACTTTAAAAGCGAATCCGTGGCCGCTTGAGCGGATAAAAGCGGAGTTATAACTTGAAGCCGTGGTGAATTTTTAAGTTTGACGAAAAAGTATTATTTTCGGAAAATTCAGCATGCGTTTTACTCTATTCGGTCAAAAAGCAGCCTTAAGCTTCACAAATTATTTCGACTAGTCAAAATATATTAGTTTACTTGATCTGAAGCTAAGGACATATTTTACGTGAAAGCGGAGTTTAAAACGACAAAGATATGCACGTTTTATAAAGTCGTAGTAAATATTATTTTACGAAAACTATATTATTTTTACGATTCAAGTATTTCATTAGTCAGTAAAGGCTATGTTTATGATTTTAACAAGGTTGTGAAACTTTTAGAACGAAATGTCTTCTAGTAAAATCAAGTTCATCGGCCATATTTTCAAAACAAAAAGCATTTGTCAAGCGAAGTTTTAGTAAATTATTTACGGACGTTCAAACTTGGCGAAACTCAATTTTACGCACACAATTAGCAAAAACCACCATCTTTAGCCTTTGATATCTTTATGATCGAGACCTTTTGAATGAAAACTCCTGAGCTGAAACTTCTAGATATCGATACAAACTTTCCAAAACCGTCGAGTTCGTTCTCTAACGATTGGCGTACACCGTTCTGACTACTTTTCCAAAGCCATTTTGGTTAATTTCATGATTTTTCCGACGACATTGTTTTATGACGAAAAGTAGTAATTTCACCAAAATCATTATAAAACCATTATAGGATGACATTTTGACGAAAACATGTAAAGTCATTTTGAAGGTCAAGGCGTCAAAGAGTATTTTAAATGACGAGTAATATTTTCAAAACCGTAAATGGTATAAATAACATCGAAGTGCATGCATAACATTACATTGCAACTCATGACGTATCATATCCTTCACAATAGGTCAAGATTAACGTATCACATTACATCTCGGTGTACTCACTTTTGTCTTCGCATCATTCCACCAAGTGAGTTTAGTAGCCCTACTTTTACTTGTTTTCATAAATGTTTTGGGGAGATACATGCTCAATTATTTTCATAACTATCATGATTATTTGAAACTACATGTTTAAGCGAATGAATGCGTAGTCATGCGTAGTAACAGTTTTGCCACACTTAGAACTTCCATATCATATTCATTGAGCTAATGGTCTTGGTATATTCATTGAGCTAATGGTCTTGGTATATTCATTGATCTAACGGACTTGGATAATATTGATCTAACGGACTTGGATAATGTTGAGCTAACGGTCTTGGTATAACATTGGGCTAACGGACTTGGTATATTCATGTACTGGGTACAATCATGGACTAACGGTCTTGGAACGATTTGATCAACACTCATATTTGTTATATCAAGTAACTATTGATACATTAAGTTAGGCACTATTTTGTGAATTCATTTGACGATGTGGGCTTGAACATAAACTACATTACACTTTGGCAATGGGTTGTGAACACACAGGTTGCAAGTTTTGTATGGGGAACTTGGGCGGGTGGATTTTCAATGCCTTTCTTTGCATAAACGATTTTGAAAGGCTTTACATTTCAATTCAAACTCTATGAACTCACTCAACCTTTGTGTTGACACTTTTAGCATGTTTTTATCTCGGTTTCTAAGGCATTCACTTCATGGCATGCATTTGGACACATCATGGAGTCGCGATGACGGCGTCTCACTTGGGTTTTACGTGCTTTAAAACATCGTTTGTATTGTAACAAACTTATTTCCGCACAAGTTGATTTACATTTGGGACCTACTTTGTAAACTCTTATAATTTTATTAAATCAAGCGATGTATTTTCCAAACGACACTTTAGGTCGTTCAATATACTTGTGATTGTGATGCTATGACGATCAATCCCGAAATTCCATTCATTGCAAAAGCAGGTAATTTGGGGTGTGACACACGACATCATTCACCGAGCAGATCGAATCTGAGATAACAAATCTAGGATGCATCCATACGCCCCTAGACGGATAGTAGCCATAATATATATCGAGCTCATAATCGGATAATGAAAAGGAATGACGTGTAACATCACTCGTACACACTAGAGTCATGCCATTGGTGCATCAATGACACGGCCATGTTACCTTCATGGCTGGGAAACATATTTGGCTCGGGTATCAAACCGAAGGTCAAAGCAAAGTCATAACATAAGGGTTCATAACAAAGGTTCGAAGTCAAAGGTTTATATCAAAGTCCATATCTTAAGTTCATATAAGAAGTTCATATCACAGGTTCATATCATAGGCTCATAATCTGAAGGTTCATAATCAAAGGTTCAAAATCAAACAGTTCACATAAGAGATCCAATCAAAGGGAGCATAGCAAAGTTATAGGGAAGCCCTAATAAGAAGGCTCAGAGAAAAATATAACGGTTCAAAGCTAATATCGAAAGATGTAAACGAATCATGAGAAACCTTAGAGACAAGGTCAGAATATCTGTACCTTAGCAACGAAATCAAAGCAAACAAGAAAGTTACACCGGGAAGCAACGTCGTATCTCCTTCAACGTATCTACACGAATTGATATCATATATTACTTATATACTCATTTTATAAGCTTCTTATGCATGTGTAAGTGTTTTACTTATTGATAATATTTTTTTATCTTTCATTTTCTTAAACTCATATTTGGACCAGACTTTAGCGATTTTTATAAAATACTTACTTAGCTCAAATGAAATCAAGTAAAATCTCGGGGTTCCCATATGAGTTAAAGAGTCTCCAAAAATTGGTGGGTTCCATCTCGATGCCAAATGGCCTATGGAAAATCACAAGCCCAGACCTGTCCAAAGTAATCGAGAATACACCTTAAAGTTTACACTTATTGGACCTGTTTAGACACCTTGGAAAAATTCCCAAAACTCCCAGAACTTCATTTATATCCTAAATGTCAATCGTCTAAAGGAGAGCTCCCAATTCCTTATGGTTTGAAAATGAAAATCAAACAATTCAACCAAATTCGGACCCGTTTTCTCGCTTTGACACTTGATCTTGTAAAATTTAAAATATGACTTAGACAACTCCAAATTCGACCAAACCACTTGGAAGACTTCAATAAGACCTTAAACCAATATTTCATGTAAAAATACTGGATTTTACCCTTATGAAACTCAAGTTACAACATTCCCAAATTCAGCTTCTAAAACAGTCCCAACCAAAACCCGTCTAAAGTTAATGTTTCACATGTTTTACCTACTCAAACGCACCCATGACCCATGTAAGCTACACAACCTGATTTAATATCATCTTAGCAAGTTTACCATACCATATTTTCAGTCTTACAAAATTATATACACCATTTACTCTAATTAACGAGCCAACACGATCAATACTCTTCACATAAAATTCATAAGGTTCATTTAATGAATGACCTAGGGTTTCTATCTTTTGGTGGTCTAATTAATGTGCATATTAAGCGATTTTCATGGCTTGAAAGTTTAGTGATAACCATGGTCGTTTAGGGCTGGAACATAAGGGTGTCAAAGCGAATCAAGGAACATGGGTCGAATATATGTGACCAAGCTTATGCGTTCGGGTTTGTTCACAAACCAATATAATAACGAGACCCATACCAATTAGGCGTGCAAAAGAAAACAGATTAAGGACCATGTGAGTGAGTCGACTGAAAAGAAAAAAAACAAAAGGAAGGTTGATACCTTGTCGATTATAACGGGATGAAACAGGAACACACGATCAAACCCTACCCCATTCAAAGTATACGATAAAGAACACCAACATGTACACCCCACGATTACCCTTGTTGTTGCTGCCACGATCGGGACACCACACCTAAACCCGATCACCCTTGATGTTGCTTATGTAATCAGTACTCACGACCCCTTCCTTTTGTTGTAACACTCTTGATGTTGCGCCTAAGGTTCGGAAAAAGGATTTAGTTTCTTTTGCTACTCGGTTTGGGGTTTAGGAAAAAAAAGAACTAGGTAATCGGTTAAAAAAGAAAGAGGAAAAGTGGGAGTATGATTGCGAAATTTTAGGGAGGATCAAGCCCAAATCAAACCTTCCAAAATACAAATGTAGTGGGCTTTTATTTAAGTTGCATCTTCTTGAATTTTATGTTACAAATTTCGGCCCATGCATTATAAATAATGATAAATGTATTTAGTTATAGCGTGTGTGTCGATTCTATCCTTTTGCACAAGTTGGTTACTTACGAGTTAGGTTATAATGTATTTAATGAGCTTTGGCGTATTTTACATATTTTATAAATATTAAACTAGAGGGCAAAAGGTCATTCAACACGTTCTACGATTTTAGGGTTTACAACTCTTCCCTCTAAAGAAAATTTTCGTCCTCGAAAATTGAAGTCGAGAAGTACCGAAAGCGTCTGAGTTTAAGGCAAATGTAGCAATCCATAGCTTCACACAATTCATAACGATTTCGGTTCCCAAGCGTACAAAACTTATACGTAACAGATGTCGACGAGAATCTCGCAAAGAGGTACAGAATTCTAAACGAACATAAGGATCGACAAATAACGGATGTAAGTCTTAGTCCATTCACGTACCAACTCCAGGCATTTCCCAAGATGTCGTATGATTTCAATAAGTTCAAATTATATGATCTCGGTATTATCACGTTGATCAGGCGTCATAATACTTGCATCACATAACAAGTCCTTATTGTCATCATATTACGCCTCGGGTCATGACAAACCACATAACCAATATCACATCAAAAGCGGATAACATCTACGGATAACAAGTAACATACCAAAACAGGCGGATCACATACATACAACATATACTACATCAAACAACTTACCATATCACCAAAGAAGAAGACGACCAACTTGCTCAAACGGTTCCTCATGACTCATTCGGCGATCCAAAAGAAAAGCTGAGATATTAACAAAATGCCAAACGATAAAACTTCACGATTCCAACCGAGTTTCGAACAAATCAAGAAAAGCAATACCGATCAGAATCACTTAACAAAATATCAAACCGCCTCAAAAAGCATGACAAACGAATCGGAGTAACACAAGTCGCGCCCAAATCATATGAAGTAGATGAACCTTCTCAGCCACCGGTTGAATCTTGTCTCTGTCTTTTGCGTCTTTGGTTGATCCGTCCAGCTTCCTCCAACAGCATCCTGATGTCTCCAAAGACCTGACGGTCGGGTGTGGCTTCGCTTCACGAACCTCTCCATTCGGGGACTATTGCAACAACGCAGGTCGGCACCATCTTCTTCGGCTCCACGGGTAGTCTCCATCTAACGATCGACAAGCGGATGTGCGAAGACAAAATAACAAAATTCGATGCGCAAAGAGGAAAGCCAAATCAGTGAAGACAAACGAATATCGAAGTCAAATCGAAACGACAATCAACCAAATCGGATAAGATCAGAACAAACGGAAGCCTAATGTCTACCGAGTCCTCACAGGTCAATCCTAAGGTCAACAAGATGAAACCTTTGCTCTGATACCATAATTGTAACACCCCAACCCGACAAGGGTAGAAGTGTCACATTCTAGTGTCATATCAGAACATACAAATAAAATTTTACAAGCGGAAGTCTTAAAGAATAACGTACCAAGCCAAAATAATGAATGATTACAAAGAAAATTACAAAATTCAAGATGACTAAAATAAAGCGAAATCTCAAACCATAGCCGACAAAATAAGTCCAAATAATATGGTAACTAGGGTTGGTCCACTCGGATAATCCAACTCTCACCCATCAAAGCCCATCTTCAAACCTAACACTGCCGCAGGAAAAGAAATCGGGTGAGCTTAAAAAGCCCAGTGAGCGGATATAACAAAGCGAAGCTAAACAAAAGCATAAGCGAAATGAAACAAAGGAAGCGATAACAAGGTTGCAACGAAAAGGAGACAATGAGTCAAGGAGGATCTGCATAACACAATTATACAAATATCCAAAAAGACAGATAACAAGGAGAGCGAAGCAAAGCAAAGTATCAATGACATAAATACAAGCACAAACAAAAATCTAAAGGCAAGCGGAAGCGATTAATTAGTAAGTGAGCATGGCAATCAAGCAGAGATGAAACCCTTAGTTGAAAACATAACCCGATATCATAACTTGATCAAAATATGGCAATCACACGTAACAAGTAGGAATACAATTATGAACAATATAATTGAATAAATTAAAGACATAGCAGAGCAACTAAACAAGTTAACAAGCGGGGCGTCATAAGTTGAACCATCTACCCAAATCAACAATAGTATAGCGAAAATTTAAACACGGCGGTCAACCATAGGCGATAGGGATACTAACGGATAGTCAAAGTTCACGATATTAGCGAGCGAGTATACATAATAAACATACAAGAAAATCGATTGCACACTAGCATAGTCACCACACGATCAAAGAGGTCACATAACGGTAAGATAACATATAATCGATGACAACATGTGATCCACATATAAACATATTAATCATATCGTAGCATGGTAGCAGGTAGTCACATAAACATGTAAAAGCATAAACAAATTCAATAATCATGAAATAACCCGGTGCGTGAATGGAATCATAGTTCAAGTAACGGAATGAAAGTGTGACCAATCAATGCAATGGAATGTATATATCTCGGTAGTAGAGTGAGTCATATAAGGGATTGAGTAGTGAACAACTAACACGAGAATATGAGTGCGTTGAAATCTGAAAAATACAAGTATAGGCATATCAAAAGTGTAAGGGTTGTCGAAATCTACCACGAGCCCGAAACATATCATATCATATCATATCTATTAGAATTAGAAATTCCGGTATTAAAGAGTCGGTCACCTCAAGTATATGTAATCGTTAAGCTCGTAGTCGTAGTTCTTTTAAGTTAAGTAGTAATTTAGTTAAGTAACACCGTGGAGGACAGACGGGTCTTTACCAGCTGTATGCACGATCCACTGACCCAAAGTGTGGCGATTTATGTAAGACTATAAATACTCTCTACCTCCCAGGTAGAGAGTTGGAACTCATAATAATATCTTTCACTTTCTCTCTAAGTTCCCTAAACCTCTAACTTTCTCTCTAGAATTCCATCTATATGCTACTTTGTGTTATGGTTTGATGTGTATGTGAAAAGTTAATATCTAAAATTGGTATCAAGAGCCATGGTTTGATCATATCTTACACATCTTTGGATTTATAGTGGTTTTTAGGTGGTTTTGAGTTTGAAAAAGTTTAGTGGTTTTGCATCATTTGGTTGATTTCAGTGTTAAAGTTTGAATTTTGTTGGTACTTTTGTGTTTAGAATCATCAAAAGTGTTTAGGTTTTCATTTGGTAGCTTGAATCATCTTGGTTGGGTTGTTTTGGATTGAAAAGTGATGTTTATATGGTTTTCATGGTAGCGAGTTAGCTCACGGATAAGTGTTCTTCATGTGACTTGCTTCACAAAATTGTAGCGAGTTACGGTGTTAAATCTAGCGAGTTAGATCTAGCGACTTAAAGTACAAGTAGTGGACTCTCCACTCACGGTAGCGACTTAATGGTAGCGATTTGGTCTATAGCGAGTTGCTCTTTAGCGACTTGCATTGTTGGCGACTTGAGTAGCAATTCTTTGCCAAAATTTGGTTAGCGACTTGGTTCGTAGCGAGTTACTACTTAGCGACTTCTTTGCATTACATTAGCGACTTGGGATTCTAGCGACTTGGTACATCTAGCGAATTAGTTCCTAGCGACTTAGAGCTTTATCATCTAGCGACTTGAGTGATTGTTTACGATTTTCTCTTGATTTAGTAAAATCCGTGAAAGAATCTATTTCCGGTTTAATCATTGAGTTATAAAATCCGTATAATCTGTTAACATGTCTACCAACGTCCTACTATCATCTCCACTTTGCGAGGATGTACAAGCGGTGGTTCGGATACTGTCCACCCATGCTTGATGAGCCGATTCGACTCTTGGGCTCAACGAATCGGTGTATTGCCTTGGAAAGGAAAATGGTGTCAATATTCTCAAATCCATTGATGAAGGACCATATCGAGTTGAAACGACTAGAGACATACTTGATACTAATGAAGATGGTACTCCTAGTTACGGTATGGACGGACCTAAGATGTATGATGAGCTTGATGATAAGGAGAAAAGAGATTTGATGCGGATATCGGGGCTTCAAACATTGTTCTTCAAGGTCTTCCTAAAGACATCAAGGTGATCAATCATAACACTTGAAGCAAAAGGCGGTTTGGGATAATGTTAAGATGCTTCTCTCGTTTGAGAACTAGCTGTGGAAGGCAGAGAATCCCAACTCTATGGCCAATTTGAGCACTTCAAGATGAAACAGGATGAGGTGTCTATGAGTACTATGTGAGATTTCATAAGTTAGTGAATGACATGAGGAACATCGAATGACTATGCCTAACATTCATTCAACTCAAAATTTGTGAACAACATGAATCCCGAATGGCACAAGTTTGTCACAATTTGTGAAGCTCACTAAAGTTGAAGAATACAAACTATGAGCAACTCTATGCCTTCCTCCTTGAGAATGAGAGACATGCCATGTTTGAAAATTGATTCTCAATCAGTTCAAAACCAACGAGGAGAGACAAGTTAGTCTAATGACTCAACGACTTTCTCTCAAACATTGGAATCACAACCAAAGCATCACAAGTCATACCCTTGGGTAATGGTAATCACAAACTCATTCACGATCCTATGTTCAAACAAGCCGATCTTTGATGCACGCGTGGGTAACATCATTAATCAACTAGCTCTACTCATTAGTCAAAACACGAATTCTCTCCCACAAACCAACAACAACCTCGAGCGCATCTAACCCACATAATCAAGCCCTTGTTAAAGATGGAAGGATTGTGGTGCAACCGATTCGGAAAGACGATATGATCGGGGAAGGGGTGGTCTTTGGTAGAGGATATGTGGGCAATCGAGAATCGAGGAAGGAATGGTAACCAAGGTCAAGCTAAGCCGATCAAATGCTATAAGCGTGGTGGTGAGGACACATTGCGAGGCGCACATCTCAGCGTCCACGGAATCTTGATTACTTGAGAGATAAGATATTCTTGGCACAAGCTCGGGACAATGGTCTTGCATTGGATGAAGAGGAATTGTGTTTCTTCTTGAGGGTAATGCCAAGACCTATGATGCGAGATGTGGATGAGCGACCTATTCGGAGATAGTCACAATCATGAGCGCCTTTCAAGTCGGTGATCGTGATGCATCGACTACGATGTAGATGATGGACCCATCTGCACACAATCTTTATGGCTAGCATCTCTCAATGGTTTCTCCCAAGATCTCTTCTTCACCACAAGCTGGCCCATCAAGGACAAACTCATCTCGAGAGGTATTAAAGCTATACGATGATCTTGATGTGCAGCGATGCATGACAAAGCACAACCAATGAAACTTTTGAATCAAATATTGAAAATATGGGTAATATCAATATTGTCCCATACGATCAATACGTGAAACAAAGTGAAAGTGAAGTTGTACCAAGTGATGCATCTTCGCGGTCAACAATGACTATGTCTTTGATGAATACACGCATGTGCTCTGATGATTCCATAATTTCGAACTAAATGCCTATAAGGGCGTGTTGCCATTTATGAACAACGTGCAAAATTTGAGTTGACCACTCGTGGCGAAATGGATGACCAAGTACGTGCGATGAATTAGAAAAAGTAATTTTAGAAGAAGTATTGAAACAAGAATTAAATTCTTTGCAAGAAAAACTTTCTAAAACATTAAGCATAAACAAGAACTTCAAGAAAATGTGAAAATGCTTAAGCAAGAATTTAATGCAAAAGAATCAAAGCTCTTGAGAGATTTTCTAATCAAAACTTTGAAAAACAAACTTGAAAACAAGTTGTACATGCAAGGAAACACCATTGATTTGCTCACATGATCACTAAGCATAGAGTTCTAAGCGATAAGCATAGTGTTCCCATTATAGATAAACCCAACCACGAGTATGGAAAGATAGCAAAAGCGGATCAAAGTGTTATCTATGATGGAAATGAGATTCTTAAACCTAGACAAAAACCTAGTTGCGTTGAGTGCACGAGAGGATGACAAAAATTAGATGAAGTAACTAGGAGAAGATGAATAAGAAACTAAATGATCCTTAGGTGCAAAGAGAAAGTAATTATCACTCCCATGACTACAAGAAGGAAAAGCTGGTTTCCTTGAACAAGTTTAAGACTCGACATTGTTGACTCCCAAACAAGTCTTGGAAAATGGATTTAGATAAGCGAAAAATGAAAATATTGTGAAACAAACCCTCCCTTGGAAAATGCCTAGAAGCGTGTGTATCCTCCTAATACACCAATGCATCTTGTACCTAGAACAATTGCCACTAAAAGCAAGACATTAATCAGCCAATACGTTATATTTTAACTATTTGTTGATTTTGAGAAAACTTGCAAGAAAAGGATCACACCAGCAGGTATAATCAAGGAGAAAGGGGTTTTGAACAAATGAAAGAATGTTATTTAAGCGAGGTCATGCCTTTCTTTAAACTTCTAAAGGATCACTTTGAGAGTCTTAAAAGGGGATAGAAGCGGATATTAAGGGAATGGAAAAGGAATTTGATGCAATAATAGTTGAAATTAATGACTATGAACGTGCACTAAAATATAATGAGATTGAGAGAAAGAACACGCATACATTAAATGAGAATCTTATTCTTGAATGTGTTGCTCAAGATGTTTTTTCAACTTCAAATTGCTCTATTCGCTTCAAATTTCATGAACTATCTGTGTACCTGAAAGTCTCCATGATCGTGTCATTGAGCTTGAAAAACTAACTCTAAACTAAATGAGAAAATTGAGCGGATGATCATGACAATTTGGTTAAACATTTTCTAAACTAGAAGTTGAGTATTTTAATCTACAACTAAAATATCAACATCTCAAAAAAAATGTCAAAACTTCAAATATCAAGACATCTTGAGATGCTCGAGTTTGATCGAGTTTTCAAATTAACAAGCGAGATGAAACGATTCATGCTCGATGTAACACGATCGAAAGTTGAAAGCCCAAATCTCTCAATTAAAGGGTCAAACGAACAATATGACGAGGCTCCCAAATGCCTCCTCCTTTAGATTCTCGAATTCTCAAACGTTTCATCTTCAAAATCTAGTAAATGCCTTACAAAGGAAAAGCGAAAGTTTTCTAGAAGAAATGAAAAGGTAAAACGTCATTTCAATGAGTTATTTGAATCAATTAAAGTCACTCGTAACAAAAACAACGAACAAATAGCTTCATTGCAAAAGGAAATTGAGAATCGAAGAGTCGGGTAAAGGAAAATGCCAATGATCAATGGGGAGAATGTTGTATCTAAGGTTCACTCGGTAATAAATCGCTTTATCGTGACATATGTCCCCTCACCTAAGGAACAACAAACTTGCCATTCAAACATATTTCTCACCCTTAAGGATTGCTTAGAATGCTGCATGAGATTGTTGAAGAGGATAAGCTAGTGAAACCTCATGATAATGCAATTGGACATGCATGCTCATATGCCAAACGATCTCAAGAAATCTTAGAATGCTTGATCACTATATGCCCAAAGACATTAGGTGAGAGAGTTAACCCTTTGATTCCATGCTCAATGCCTAAGACCAAATATGATATGCACTCGATTCCCAATGTTTTGAATGAGAGCCGTAGTGTACCCTTGAGTAGTTGATTCTAGATCATCAATGCTAGGAAAGAGAACTCAAATGTGCCTTCTAGGAGTACTAATCTCGGTACATCTAGCTTTATGAAAGTGAACCGTAGTGCACTGCATGTAGTTGATCGGCACATCTAAGCAGTGGTGCAAGAGTAGTAAAACAAACTAATGTTCCCATTCCATCTACGAGAGTGTCGGTGACATTAAAGGGTGTAACACCCCAACCCGACAAGGGTAGAAGTGTCACATTCTGGTGTCATATCAGAACATACAAGTAAAATTTTCAAGCGGAAGTCTTTAAATAATAATGTACCAAGTCATAATAACCAAAGATTTACAAGGGAAATTACAAAATCCAATGTTAGAATAAAATGAAATCTCAAAACAAAAGCCCGCCAAAACAAGTCCAAATAATAAGGTAACTAGGGTTAGTCCACTCGGATAATCCACCTCTCATTGATCAAAGCCCATCTTCAAACCTAACACTGCCCGAGGAAAAGAAATGCGGTGAGCTTAAAAGCCCAGTGAGCAGATATAACAAAGCGAAAGCTAAACAAAATCAAATGCAAAATGAAACAAAGGAACGGATAACAAAGTCGTGGCGAAATGAGAGTAATGAGTCAAAGAGGATCTGTAGAACACAATTATCTGAGATATCCAAAGCGAGCAGATAACAAGGAGAAGCGGCGAAGCAAAGCATCGATGACATATAAACAAGCACATACAAACCGGACATACAAGAAGCGAAACATAAGCAAACATAGCAGTAGCATCCACACAACATATATGGCATACAAACAATTAAAATCAAAATACATACAAGCCAAAATAGATATCTCTGAAAAGCGGAAGCAATAAATAAATCGATAAGCATGGCAATTCACACGGTCAAAACTCTTAATTGAAGACATGATCGATTATCATAACGGTAATCAAACATGGCGGTCACAAGTAACAAGTAGGAATACTGATAAGAACACTATGATTAAATGAATTAAATACATAGCAGGGCAATTAAACCAGTTAACAAGCTAGAGTTCACAAGTTGAACCATTTACCCAATCAAACCGTAGCATAAATATAAATGCAAATATGGCAGGTCAACAACAAGCAGATAAGGACACCACGGATAGTCATAGTCCACGAGATTTAATCGAACGAGGTACAAAAGATAAACAGATCAACAATCGATTGCACACAAGCATGGTTGCCAGACAAATCAAAAGGACCACGGAACAGTAAGATAGCATAACATCAGATGACCACAGGTAAATCTTATAATCGCATGTTAATCATATCATAACAGGGAAATCAGTAGTCACATAACACATGAATAGCATAACCAAATCCAATAAACATATAATAACCCGGTACGTGAATGGAACCATAGTCCAAGTAACGGAATGAGAGTGTGTGGATCAAAGCAATGTAATATATATCTTGGTAGTAGAGTGAGTCATGTAAGGGTCTTGAGAAATAAACAAATGTCTGATTATGGTGCGTTGGGAATCTGAAGGTACAATATAGGTTATCAAAAGTGTAAGGGTTATCGTAAATCTACCCCGAGCCAACGATGCGATGCAGAGAATATCGGTAGTGGCAATAGCGACCCGGTAATCAATAGTAACCATCGTTATTCGGAGGGTGACCTCGGAATACCGAGACAATAGGAGGGAGACCTCGGTAACCGGTGGAGTAGCTAGCTCCCGGACCGTGAGGGGTGTATTGCACACACGCACCACATCACTAGAACGATATATATATCGATAACGATGCGATCTGGATCTAGGATGCATCCATCGCCCTGCAGAAATATTAGTGGCCATAACAATAACGATGAAGCGCATAATCAATACGATATAGGGACGATGTGGAGCATCACTCAACCACACTAGAGTCATGCCATTGGTGCATCAATGACACGGACATGGAACCCCATGACTAGTTACGATGATTGGCTCGGTATAAATCAAGGGTCAAACAATATCCACGATGTAGCAATATATATCAATCATCATAATCGGAGGTTCAATATCGGTAGGTCACAATTCGAGGTTCATAACAATAGTCCAATATCCGTCCAATATTAAGGGTTCGATAATAGAGGTTCAATATCAAAGGTTGATTCTGAGGTCAATAACAAAGGTTCGATAACTGTAGTTCAATAACGAGGTTCGATGTGAGAGGGTCAATAGTAATGGAAAACATAGCAATGAAATATCATAAGAGTTCAAAATCAAACAGTTCACATAGGAGATCCAATCAAAGGAAGCATAGCAAAGTCATGGGAAGCCCTAATAAGAAGGCTCGAGCAAGTATAACAGTTCAAAGCTAATATCAAGGATGTAAGCGAATCATGAGAAACCTTAAGAGGTAAGGTCGAATATACATGCCTTATTCGAAGCAATCAACAACGAAAGTAAAGTCAATAAAGAAGATCAATCCCGACGCCCGGAACCTATATGAATTAGATAACGTTCTATGAGAATCAGATTACTTGTTTAAGACGGCTTTCCATTTTTAGCAGGTTTCCACTTTTAGTAATCTTTCCATTTTAAGTCCTTTCTATTTTAGGCAGGTTTAGTCATTACTGATATAATTAAAGTCAATTTAGGTCAAAATGCTGAAAATGAGCATTATTATAATTTAAGGGTCATTTCATTTATTAGTCAATTTAGAGTTAAGTATAATAACTTATTATAATTTAAGGTCTAAAGCGTAACTTGTTAAAGTTTAAGGTTTATTGCGATAAATAAATAAACATTAAACACTCTATAATATTACTATTAAAGTCTAAGGTGAAAAGTGACAATTCATAATAGATCAAGGTTTGCATGCGACATCAACCAAAGTTGAGGGTTGAAAGTGAAACTATTAAATATTTAACATGAAACCAATTCAAATATTTCATACAGTAAACCATTTCATTAGGATTTTCATATCTTGACATGCCAACTTCGAGCTTGATCGCGGTCCAAACGGCTTACCGACACAACTAGATAAACACATATAATGACTAGCCCCAGACTCTATTTCCCCGAAACACTCTCAACACGACGACTAACGTACCCAAAATCCCGCAAACACCCTCGAAGTTACCCCCACAAGACCAATTCATACGTATTCCATTTTATATATATATTTTGACTCTTCTACTGTTTTAAACGTTGACATGCATAACTACTGTTATAATAAGAAGATAGCATGAAATAGTTGAATTTAAATTCATGCCTCACGTTGACATGCATGCTTCTAGTTACATTCTTTTAGCTTGAAACAATAAAGTGAAACATGCATGTGATTGTATATATGAATAGATGTCAACAGTTTCAATATAATTATGCATTGATGAATATAGTCGCTTATACTGGTATTTCATTTATTATATTTCATGTGTCTAGGTTATATCTACATGTGATTCATTTATTCATACAAGGTATTCGTTGGAGACCCACACGACAAGAAATCAAAAGGAAATCGGTATGGAGGAAAAATGAAACGAGATATATGCTACCATACCTTCGAAGCGTGAATGAAGGTGAGACGAGAACTCAAGGGTTTTACAACCCACGACGACAGCAGCAAACATGACCAAGGTCTTATGCCTTCGATCTAGAATGACCCACGATCAATGTCACCACTTTGGAACGCCTTGCTAACCCCTTTGTTGCAGCCTTTGTAGTCGAATGGGAGAGAAAAAAAAGAGCTTGCCGTCACTTTTATTATTTAAGTTTTGTGTGTGATTTTGAATTGGTAAAAGGGAGTTGCCAAATGATAGCATCAAAGGAATTAAATGAGAATCATGGGAGTTAATGGGGATCTCATTTTGGCCGTGAATAAGGGAAAACGTTAAAGACAAAATCAATATCCTTATTTACAATTTTATTGGTTACAAAGAATGGAATTAATTTGTAGTTAATGTTGAGTGAGTTTAGGCCGAGCATCAAGGAACTTCACAAACAGAATTTGACCTTCTCAAATTTAATATAATGGCTTTATAATTTAATTGCAAAGTTATGTATTTCTTGGTTAAGTATTCGGCCTATGTACTAAAACATGCAGTCGTATTTTGACATAAGTGTAAATCGGTTCATTATTTGCACATTAGGTTGATAACTATTATAAGTTAGGTTAGAAATGAATTTAACAAGTTTGACGTGTTTTACGTATTCTACAATTATTAAGCTTGAAGGGCAAAATGGTCTTTTTACACGTTTACTATTTTTAGGGTTTTACAACTCTTCCCCTCTAAAATAAAATTTTCGTCCTCGAAAATTGAAGTCATTGAAGTCGCAGAAGTACACAGAGACGTACATGTTTAGGCAGACGTAACAATTCTTAGTCTCGCACAGATCAGAACGATTTCGGATCCAAAGCGTACAAAACTTATACGTAACAGATATCGGTGAGAATCTCACAAAGAGGTACAAAATTCCAAACGAACATGAGGAGTGTCAAATAACGGATATAAGCCTTATTCCATTCACGTACCAACCCTGGCATTTCCCAACCGTCGTATGATTTCAATAAGTTCAAATTATATGATCTCGGTATTATCACGTTGATCGGGCGTCATAATACTTGCATCGCATAACAAGCCCTTATCGTCATCATATTCTATCCGGGTCATGACAAATCACATAACCAATATCACGACAAAACATATCATATCTGAGATACCAAGTAACATACCAAAGCGAGACCCGGATCACAAATATATAGCATATATCACATCCAAACAACTTACCATACCACAAAGGAAAGCAACGCCAAGCTTTACAAAAACGGTTCCTCATGACTCATTACGGAAGATTCAATGGAAAAGGCGAGATATTACCAAAATGCCAAAGATGGCGCTTCACGATTCAAACCGAGTTACGAACAAATCAAGGAAGAGCAATGCCGATCAAAATCACATAGCAAAATATCAAATCGCCACAAATGCATGACAACAAATCGGAGTAACACAAATCGCGCCTAAATCATATGAAGTAGATGAACCTTCTCGACCACCGGTTGAATCTTGTCTTCGTCGTTGCGTCTTTGGTTGATTAAGTCGGCTTCCTCCAGCAGACCTCGATGTCTCCAACGACGGCGATCGAGAGTGGCTTCGCTTCACGAACCTCTCCATTTCGAGACTTGTTGCGACAACGCGAGTTCGGCACCATCGTCTTTGGCTCCACGGTAGTCTCCATCTAACGATCGACAAGCGGATGTGCGAATACAAAATAATAAAATTCAAATGCGAAGAGAAGAAGAGCAAAGCGGTGAAGACAAAAGATTATCGAAGTCAAAGCGAGCGACAATCAAAAGGAATCGGAATATATCGTAGCAGGCGGAGCCTAATGTCTACCCAATCCTCGCGGGTCAATCCTAAGGTCAACAGGACGAAACACAGCTCGATACCATAATTGTAACACCCCAACCCGACAAGGGTAGAAGTGTCACATACGGTGTCATATCGAACATACAAGTAAAATTTTCAAGCGGAAGTCTTTAAATAATAATGTACCAAGTCATAATAACCAAAGATTTACAAGGAAATTACAAAATCCAATGTTAGAATAAATGAAATCTCAAAACAAAAGCCCGCCAAAACAAGTCCAAATAATAAGGTAACTAGGGTTAGTCCACTCGGATAATCCACCTCTCACCCAATCAAAGCCCATCTTCAAACCTAACACCGCGGGAAAAGAAATCGGTGAGCTTAAAAGCCGGTGAGCGGATATAACAAAGCGAAAGCTAAACAAAATCAAATGCAAAATGAAACAAAGGAACGGATAACAAAGTCGTAGCGAAATGAGAGTAATGAGTCAAAGAGGATCTGTAGAACACAATTATACGAGATATCCAAAACGAGCAGATAACAAGGAGAGCGGGCGAAACAAAGCATCGATGACATATAAACAAGCACATACAAACCGGACATACAAGAACTGAAACATAAGCAAACATAGCGGCGTAGCATCCACACAACATATATGGCATACAAACAATTAAAATCAAAATACATACAAGCCAAAATAGATATCTCTGAGCGGAAGCAATAAATAAATCGATAAGCATGGCAATTCACACAGTCAAAACTCTTAATTGAAGACATGATCGATTATCATATGGTAATCAAACATGGCGGTCTACAAGTAACAAGTAGGAATACGGTAAGAACACTATGATTAAATGAATTAAATACATAGCGAGAGACAATTAAACCAGTTAACAAGCTAGAGTTCACAAGTTGAACCATTTACCCAATCAAACCGTAGCATAAATATAAATGCAAATATGGCGGTCAACAACAAGCGAGATAAGGACACCACGGATAGTCATAGTCCACAGATTTAATCGAGCGAGGTACAAAAGATAAGCAGATCAACAATCGATTGCACACAAGCATGGTTGCCGGACAAATCAAAGGACCACGAACAATAAGATAGCATAACATCGGATGACCACAGTAAATCTTATAATCGCATGTTAATCATATCATAACGAAATCGGTAGTCACATAACACATGAATAGCATAACCAAATCCAATAAACATATAATAACCCGATGCGTGAATGGAACCATAGTGCAAAATAACGGAATGAGAGTGTGCGAGATCAAAGCAATGTAATATATATCTTGGTAGTAGAGTGAGTCATGTAAGGGTCTTGAGAAATAAACAAGTGTCTGATTATGGTGCGTTGGGGAATCTGAAAAGGTACAATATAGGTTATCAAAAGTGTGAGGGTTATCAATCTACCCCGAGCCAGCGATGCAGTGCTGAATATCGGTGGTGGCAATAGCGGCCCGATAATCAATAGTAACCATCGTTATTCGGAGGGGTGACCTCGGAATACGAGACAATAGGAGGAGACCTCGGTAACGATGGAGTAGCTAGCTCCCGGACCGTGAGGGTGTATGCACACACACCACATCACTAGAACGATATATATATCGATGTGATGCAGTCGGATCTAGGATGCATCCATCGCCCTATGAAATATTAGTGGCCATAACAATAATGATGAAGCGCATAATCAATACTGATATAGGGACGGTGTGGAGCATCACTCAACCACTAGAGTCATGCCATTGGTGCATCAATGACACGGACATGGAACCCCATGACTAGTTCTGATATTTGGCTCGGGTATAAATCGAAGGGTCAAACAATATCCACAGTGTAGCAATATATATCAATCATCATAATCAGAGGTTCAATATCAGTAGGTCACAATTCAGAGGTTCATAACAATAGTCCAATATCACGTCCAATATTAAGGGTTCAGTAATAGAGGTTCAATATCAAAGGTTCAGTTACAGAGGTCAATAACAAAGGTTCAGTAACAGTAGTTCAATAACCGAGGTTCAGTAACAGAGGGGTCAATAGTAATGGAAAACATAGCAATGAAATATCATAAGAGTTCAAAATCAAACAGTTCACATAGGAGATCCAATCAAAGGAAGCATAGCAAAGTCATGGGAAGCCCTAATAAGAAGGCTCAGAGCAAGTATAACAGTTCAAAGCTAATATCAAAGGATGTAAACGAATCATGAGAAACCTTAAGAGGTAAGGTCAGAATATCTGTACCTTATTCGAAGCAATCAACAACGAAAGTAAAGTCAATAAAGAAGATCAATCCCGACGCCCGGAACCTATATGAATTAGATAACGTTCTATGAGAATCAGTTACTTGTTTAAGACGGCTTTCCATTTTAGTGGTTTCCACTTTTAGTAATCTTTCCATTTAAGTCCTTTCTATTTTAGGCAGGTTTAGTCATTACTGATATAATTAAAGTCAATTTAGGTCAAAATGCTGAAAATGAGCATTATTATAATTTAAGGGTCATTTCATTTATTAGTCAATTTAGAGTTAAGTATAATAACTTATTATAATTTAAGGTCTAAAGCGTAACTTGTTAAAGTTTAAGGTTTATTGCGATAAATAAATAAACATTAAACACTCTATAATATTACTATTAAAGTCTAAGGTGAAAAGTGACAATTCATAATAGATCAAGGTTTGCATGCGACATCAACCAAAGTTGAGGGTTGAAAGTGAAACTATTAAATATTTAACATGAAACCAATTCAAATATTTCATACAGTAAACCATTTCATTAGGATTTTCATATCTTGACATGCCAACTTGAGCTTGATCGCGGTCCAAACGACTTACCGACACAACTAGATAAACACATATAATGACTAGCCCCGGACTCTATTTCCCGAAACACTCTCAACACGACGACTAACGTGCCCAAAATCCATAAACACCCTCGAAGTTACCCCACAAGACCAATTCATACGTATTCCATTTTATATCTTTTTTTGACTCTTCTACTGTTTTAAACGTTGACATGCATAACTACTGTTATAATAAGAAGATAGCATGAAATAGTTGAAATTAAATTCATGCCTCACGTTGACATGCATGCTTCTAGTTACATTCTTTTAGCTTGAAACAATAAAGTGAAACATGCATGTGATTGTATATATGAATAGATGTCAACAGTTTCAATATAATTATGCATTGATGAATATAGTCGCTTATACTGGTATTTCATTTATTATATTTCATGTGTCTAGGTTATATCTACATGTGATTCATTTATTCATACAAGGTATTCGTTGGAGACTCACACGACAAGAAATCAAAAGGAAATCGGTATGGAGGAAAAATGAAACGAGATATATGCTACCATACCTTGAGCGTGAATGAAGGTGAGGCGAGAACTCAAGGTTTTACAACCCACGACGACAGCAGCAAACATGACCAAGGTCTTATGCCTTCGATCTAGAATGACCCACGATCAATGTCGCCACTTTGGAACGCCTTGCTAACCCCCTTGTTGCAGCCTTTGTAGTCGAATGGGAGAGAAAAAAAGAGAGCTTGCCGTCACTTTTATTATTTAAGTATTGTGTGTGTGATTTTGAATTGGTAAAAGGGAGTTGCCAAATGATAGCATTTGGAATTAAATGAGAATCATGGGAGTTAATGGGGATCTCATTTTGGCCGTGAATAAGGGGAAACGTTAAAGACAAAAATCAATATCCTTATTTACAATTTTATTGGTTACAAAGAATGGAATTAATTTGTGGTTAATGTTGAGTGAGTTTAGGCCGAGCATCAAGGAATTTCACAAACAGAATTTGACCTTCTCAAATTTAATATAATGGCTTTATAATTTAATTGCAAAGTTATGTATTTCTTGGTTAAGTATTCGGCCTATGTACTAAAACATGCGAGTCGTATTTTGACATAAGTGTAGGTCGGTTCATTATTTGCACATTAGGTTGATAACTATTATAAGTTAGGTTAGAAATGAATTTAACAAGTTTGACGTGTTTTACGTATTCTACAATTATTAAGCTTGAAGGGCAAAATGGTCTTTTTACACGTTTACTATTTTTAGGGTTTTACAAAGGGAGCAGGTCAAAGTCTCAAGACAATACAAGGAATGATAGGACCTCTCAAGCTAAGAATGTGCCTTTGGAAGAAAGTAGAAGAACAATCTAGGAACCTTAAGTTTGAATCGAATAAAGCGAATCGTGTTGATTCTAGTATTAGCCATAAGCGTCTTGTAATTAACTCGAATTCGATACTATTTGCAAAACTTGTCTTGATGTTTGCTTGAATTACATTTCTAATCATGGATGTGATGTCAATGCTTTGCCTAATGATGTTAATTGTCCGATTAATATTGTTAATGCTAAAATTCATGCTAAAAAGGCTAAAAGGCAAAAGCGAAAGAAAGTTAGAAAACAATGAAACCCACAGGAAGAACATTCAGAGAATAGGCTCTTATTGGATACTGTTGGCCATAAGACCAATCGAGATAATGCCCACTAGAAAATGGATGCCTCTTGGTAGAACTATTTCCTTAAGAAGTGGTCACATCGTAAGCAGGACTATCTGAGATACTAGTATTGCATCTACTCATAATGATTCCATTACCTCACCGTCGATATGAATGCTTCTATTTACGATGTGGGTGTTCCAATGTTGCTACTAACCAAATGGAACCCATTCTTGCATGGGGATCCCAATTATCCGATTATCCATTCTTGTGCATGTTCAACTGCAGATCGTTCAAATCGTTACGTGGTACACGGACTCATTTGTTCCAAGCATATATTGGAGACCGGTCACGACTCATGAACTTCGTAAGCAAATTCATCGGGACTGTTAGATTTGGTAATGATCATTTGGTGCTATTATGGGTTATGGAGATTATGTTGTTGGTGATAGTGTCATCTCGAGTGTATTATGTGGAAGGTCTAGGTCATAATCATTCTCGTGGGTCAATTCGTGATTACGATCTAGAAGTAGCCTTGAAAAACATACACCTTTGTTAGAGATCTTAATGGTAAGGAACTGTTGAAAGGAACTCGTGGCTCAAACCTTTACACTATCTCTATCGATGACATGATGAGAGCTTCACCAATCGCTTGTTATCAAAGGCTTCAAAACAAAGTCATGGTTATGGCATCGTCGTCTCAATCACTTGAACTTGGCACCATCAACGATCTTTCCGAAAGGACTTAGTTGTAGGTTTACCTAGACTAAAGTATGAAAAGGATCATCTTTGTTCGACATGTCAATTGGGAAAAAGCAAGATGTTTGCCCATAAATCCAAACCTCTTGACTCATCACGAAGTTCTTCATATGATTCATATGGATCTATGTGGACCAATGAGGTGCGAGAATATCTTTGGGAAGAAATATGTGTTAGTTGTGGTTGATGATTACTCTAGATTCACAGGTCAAGTTCTTAAGGACAAAGGATGAAACTCACGATATCATCATCAAACTCATCAAGCATTGCGAGTTAGACTTAACAAAGCGCCGAGTTATCGAGCAGACAATGGGCCGAGTTTGTCAACAAACAACTTAGTGAATTCTATGAAAGCATTGGAATCGACCATCAAAGAAGTGTTCCACGAACCCCTCAGCGAGCGGTGTAGTTGAAAGGCGTGTCGTACTCTTGTTGAAGCTTGCTAGAACAATCTTGATCTACTCAAAGGTTCCAATGTTTCTGCGGGTGAAGCAATTGCCCTTGCATGTTACACAAAAATCGTTCCACGATTCACACCATTCATGGAAAAACTCCATATGAACTTGTCCACAACAGAAACCTAATCTATCTTTCCTTCGTGTGTTTGGTGCCTTGTGCTATCCAACTAATGAGGTCAAGACTTGGGCAAACTTAGAGCTAAAGGCGACATTGGAGTATTTGTAGGATATGCACCAAACAAAAAGGATACGAATCTACAACAAAAGAACCCGAAATATCATGGAAACAATTCACGTTACGTTTGATGGTGACCGGTCAAATGGCTCCTGGACACTCCACTCAGGACCCGCACTTCAAAACAGTCCTATTGGTTCATCCCTTGTTCCAAACTCCTCTCATGAAGCATATGTACCTCCATCTGAAGATGATGTAAAGAAATTGTTTGATCCAATGTTTGATGAGCTGTATGAGTCTACTACTAATGAGGTCTTGATCCCTACAACAGAGGATGCTCATATTCCGATGAATGAAGTCAATCCATCGGTTTCAATATCGTAAGTCAAGAAGCACCTGCTGCGGATCCTTGATCTCATCAACAAATCATCATTCTTCAAATGTATATCATGGAAATGTTTACGGCATCAATGATGAAGTTAATCCCTGCGACTCACGAAGATGCTCCATTTGAAAACATATTTGCTACTCACGAATCATCATCGAACCATCTTCTTGAGAGACATCAACTCGACTACTTGGTTCCTCAACAAATGCCACATGAACACCTCGGAAAATGGACTCACGATCATCCATTAGACAACATCATTGGAAATCCCTCTCGTCTGTATCAACCCGGAAGCAACTCGCAACCGATGCCTTATGGTGCTTCTTCAACTCCGTACTATCTAAGATCGAACCAAAAGATGTTAAAAGCGCTATGAATGAAGATAGGTGGTTCAATGCTATGCAAGATGAAATTCATGAGTTTGATCGTCTTGATGTATGGGAGTTAGTACTGCTCCAGAGGCGTGCTATGATTATAGCTCTAAAATGGATCTTCAAAGTAAAACTTGATGAGCATGGTGATGTGTTGAAGAACAAGGCTCGATTAGTTGCTAAAGGATATCGTCAAGAGGAGGGTATAGACTTTGAAGAATCTTTTGCTCCGGTTGCTCGAATCGAGGCAATCGAATCTTTACGGCTAATCTTGCTAGTAAGAACATGGTAGTTTATCGGATGGATGTAAAGGCGGCATTTCTAAATGGAGATCTTAAAGAAGTCGTCTCGTCGACCAACTGAAGGATTTGTGAATCAAGAGCATCCTACTCACGTTTATCGTTTGAAGAAGGCTCTTTACGGTTTGAAGCAAGCTCAAGGGCATGGTATGATACATTTGTCAAAGTTTCTTCTATCAACCGGATTCAAAGAAGGAGCGATTGATCCTACATTGTTCACCGGAAGTCGAGCAAACATTTAACTCATGTTCAAATTTATGTTGATGATATTATTTTGCCTCGTGACCCAATGGAATGTGATCGTTTTCTAATGAAATGAGTTCAAAATTTCAAATGTCAATGATGGGACAAATGTCATTTTCTTGGGATTACAAATTTCTCAAAGTCCGGAGGCATTTTCATAAATCAATCTAAATATGCAACGAGATTTTAAAGAAATTTGGATTTGATTCAAGTGACCTGTTGACACCCCATGATTGACCGAACCAAACTAGATGAGGACCTCTCGGGGATCATGATTGACCAAACTAAATATCGGAGTATGATTGGATCCACGATGTATCTCACTGCTAGTAGACCGGACATCTTGTTCTCTGTATGCATGTGTGCTAGATACCGAGCTAAGCCTACTAAAAGCACCTAGAAGCGATTAAGCGGGTCTTCGGTATCTCCAAGGAACCATCAATATGGGACTATGGTACCAAGGACACCGGTATGTCACTAACGGCCTATCGCGATGCCGATCATGCGAGTTGTCAAGATACACGTCGAAATACGTGCGGAGGTGCTCGATTTTGGGTGATAAGCTTGTGGTGGTCTTCAAAGAAGCAAATGAGTACTTCTATTTCCTCTCAGAGGTGAATACATAGCCATGTCATCTTGTTGTGCTCAAATCTTATGGATGAGATCTCAATTATCGACTATGGCTTTGAATTCAACAAAATCCCTCTGTCTTGTGATAATAAAGTGCTATTGCTCTCTCATGCAACAACGTTCAACACTCAAGAGCAAAGCATATCGACATTCGACATCATTTCATCGGGAACAAGTGGAAAAGGTGTGGTGGAACTATATTTTGTGAGGTGCGAATATCGGTTAGCGGACATCTTCACCAAAGCTCTTCCAAGAGAACGTTTTGAGTTTATTCTTCCACGTCTTGGTTTGAAAAGCCTTCAACCGAAAACTCTCAAACGTCTTGAGGAGGAAGGCGAGGAGTAAAGGTCTATCTTCATCTATCTCTTGTATATATCTATTCGAAAAACAAAATAAAAAATTATAAAACTTTCAAAATCCATAAAAATTTGAAAAATTCGAAAAATCTTCAAAAAATATTGTCCTTTTGTCATGTTTTTTCCGGTTCGATAATATCTACGGTCTTTGTGCTGTCATTCAAAGAATGACACGGGATTTTAGATGTTGTTCGAATTTAAAAAAAAAAAAAAAAAAAAAAAAATCAAATCAAAAAATCAAAAAATATTTTTGGGAGAAAGAAAATGGTTTATTGTCATTTTCAGCAATAACCCGCTTTTAAAAGAAAGAACGAGCCATGTTTTACCATGTTTTCAAATTCTATGCTACGATTCTATAAACCCTTATCTGCTGAAAACCAAATGCTTTGAAAAATAACTCGATCTCTATTTTTGATAATCATACGGACTTATATGTCAAAATCTCTATCTCTCAATCAACAACCTCGTCATTGATTGAGGGGAGAATGATTTCAATTAAATTAAAAAGTTATTTGGCATTAAATTGTTTTCAAAAGATATACATGCATGTTTATAAATGGAGTTTAAAGTCTTAAAATCGATCCATATCGGTTAAAACACTTTCACAATCAAGTCACAATTCTCCTTAAAAGCTTTCAAAATCAATTTAAATCTATCACGAGATCACAAATCTCAAATGATTTGATAATTGTGATCGGGGAGAATGTGTGATTTAAATTGGTTTAAAGCGATAATCGGGTAAATGGTTATAAAAGAATGTACATCTTGTCCTTCTCACATGTGACAAAGCGATTTCAATTTTTCAATGCACATGTTGAGGGGCATCTATCTTAAACCTTTGATTTGAAACGTGATCATTCATCCTAATGTGCAGGTTCCTCTAGTATGTGCAAAACTCTTTTCAAACCTCGAGGCACATATTGAGGGGAGCAAAATTCATGGAAACCTCATCCTTCCGGTTTGCTATACCCACTTGATCATTGAGGAAGTGATGTTGATATCTTTAGAAAATGGTAATCAAAAGTAAATTCTTTCTCTTGCCTCCGTGTGCAAAACATTTTCAATACTTGATGCACATGTTGAGGGGTTCTCGTTCTAAAATATCAAAAACAATTCGGTACAAAAAGCTTTGATAATATATCACAAGTATCCGAATTGATTTTCAAATGGTTTTCAATTGGATCCAATGGCGGATGAACAATACCAAATTGACCGACCAACTTTACTTTATATACGGTGATATAAGGATGATAAGGTTAGGTATTGGTTCCCATGATCCGCCGAGCAGGAGGGATCTACCGAGGACAATCCACTAGTTAGTATAGAAGTCCTTAGGTATGATGATAAAAGGAGAAATGTGAGATATGGGAAGAGTGCGGACTAAGGTGAGCTAGTCTTGGAATAAACCCAACAAGGTTCTAGCTATGAAGTCTCGGTAAGCTTGAAGGGGTTGAAGAATTAAAAAGAATTGAATGAAAATAGGGTGAAAACAAATAGCCTCCATTAATTCAACCTTAGGGCGAAACCGGGTTCACTTCATATGCTCTTGATGGTAACATCGGTATTGAAGACAAGGCGTCATGGACCCGGTGGCCTTGCACTTCACCTTTCCAAACCACTCAAGTTCCTCTTAAAAGGGCTTGTTTCATTCTCACGGAAACCGACATAATCTATCATTGTCTCTTAGAGATGGTTGATATTGAAGTAGGAGACCTCTCCTAGTCTCCGACGGGATCCAAATATGCACAAATTGAGTCTAGAGCCACGAGATCATCAATAAATCTCATTAGGACACTTTCAATGAAGACTCTCTGTTTCACACAATGTGGAAAGAGATTATATCTTGAGTCCTCGCATTATCCTTGTGGTATTGCGGAACATCCGAGTGATGTGTTTACATATTCACAATGAAGATGGAAAGCCTTCGAGCCAACATCAAACAAGCTCTGGTAGGTGGCATGTGAGATCTATTATATAGATCAACCATGTGACAACCGAGCAGAAACAATGGGCGATTCAATCTCTTGAATCAATCACGGTTCGAGTTATGGATTGACGGATGCCTTTGAAAACCGGTCGTTGTGCTTAATAAACTCTTTTCTTTAGCACATCGATTGTGTATAATTTTCAAACCAAAAGGTATTTTATGATTGATAATTGATTTTCAATAAAACCTTCGTTGTATTGCAAAAACAATTTCTATTGAGCAATACACGATTTTTTTCAAATCTCTTTTCATCAATCGGTGGACTTAAAATTATTTGGTTCACTCACTCCGTGTTGTCTTCTTTGAGATGTTCGGTTTGAGAACGGCTAGAACAATTTGCGAAACCCCATCAAGGAGATTCTTAGGAATCCTACACGATCACAGCGGTACTTGTCTTGATCAGCGGGGAACCGTGGGCGTGTACCTCAATTCATCGAAAGTGATCAAAGACACTTTCGTGCGATTGTTGCTAGCTGTTGTATGCGGTGCGCCCGGCGTTTGCGGTGATCGAATGAAGCGGTCAATCCATAGCCGCATGCTCACTTAACACATTCATCTCAAAAGAAATCATGATTAGTGCATCAATGACTCGATATTTTCACTCCATGCTTACCTTTCTGCTGCGCCAATATCATGAATCAACTAAAGCTTCCGCTACTCGATGAGAAGAGATCATGATCCGAATGTGAGCATGTCGGTCCCAAAGTCACAAACACCACAATGGATGTCTCGAGATTGTTGATGGTGATGATCTCAAATCTTTGGCTCAAAATTATCATCACGTGGATCGGTAAAGACCTCCACTTGGAACAATCAAACATGCAATATGAAGAATCAATGACTATGAGTTTAAGTGCAAAGAACTACATCAAGAATGCAAGATCAAGTGTTAATGTAATATCTTTTGTATTCTATGTATTTTTGATGCGTGAATGAGGTGACCTCCTTAGGGAGATTGTTAGGAATTAGAAATTCCGGTATTAAAGAGTCGGTCACCTCAGTATATGTAATCGTTAAAAGCTCGTAGTCGTAGTTCTTTTAAGTTAAGTAGTAATTTAGTTAAGTAACACCGTGGAGGACAGACGGGTCTTTACCCACTGTATGCACGATCCACACCCAAAGTGTGGCGATTTATGTAAGACTATAAATACTCTCTACCTCCCAAGGTAGAGTTGGAGCTCATAATAATATCTTTCACTTTCTCTCACTAAGTTCCCTAAACCTCTAACTTTCTCTCTAGAATTCCATCTATATGCTACTTTGTGTTATGGTTTGATGTGTATGTGAAAAGTTAATATCTAACAATATACTTGAGGTGACCGACACTTTAATACATGGATTTTCTAAATCCTAACATTGTGTTTAGAAAAAAGAATGTCTGAGAGGATAGTTCGTCATAACTCCTAGAAGGAGTTACGCCATAGTTATTGCAAAACCTTGCGACGCCTACTGAGTGTAGCTACATGTAAACATTGCATGAGATTACGCCGTAATTTCGCAAAAATGGTTAAAAACACCAAACCCAGTGAAATGGAAATAAAATAAATAAAAGGGATAATTTAGGTTGTCTCCGAAAGATCATTTTTTATTTACGAGTCTTTAAGTTAGACTCAAGGCCATGGGCTAGAAATGATTGTTTGTCATCTCATAGATATGGCAATCTCCACGTTGAATCCAATTGATAAGATTCTCATCCCGCTTATAGTCCGCGCCAGATCTTTTGGTATGGGTGGTCAATTCCTTTGGTCTTATCTTGGTCACTAATGTCAGCGGTGGCGAGCATGGCTTAAGCGCTTCTTAGTCTAATTTTAAAGTTCTTAACGATTCTTGGCATTTTAAAAATTGTTTTATCTTCGCCAATCTTTAACCATACTAGCCCTTCCTTCTCATTCTTATCTAGCCAGACGGTTCTTGAAAGGGTTTGCGAAAATTACCCGATGAGCCCATCCTCCACGAACTCGCTAGTGTCATCCAAAACTACAAATCGACCAAAATGAATGTGTTCCAACAAAGACATGAATGTTTGTTGCAATCGAAATTGTTCCCTTTATATTCAAGTTCTTTCATCATAACTTGGTTGTAGCACTCCTTCGATATGATGTTTCTTGGGAATTTGTGTATATGAAGGATGGAAGTCAATGAACCCAATCTTTCATGAAAATTTCGGTTATAGGGGTTCTGTGATGGATTCGAGTTCCATCTCGTAAAACTTAGGTTGGTCGATTGTGAAAAGTTTCTTGAATTTGCGTGCCAATGGACCATGTCGATGTCACTAGAGAAATCGTCGTGATTATGAAACCATCTTCTTCTTCAAAGTTGACAAATACATCAAAATATTTTCGGCTATCTCTTGAGATTTGAAGGGGTCTTTGGGGATCATTGAGAAACTCTTCAACGCATCACCAAAATTGCCTATAGGGAATTGCACAAACCTTTGAGGTAAGGACGAAGTTCATTTGATCTGAGCGTAACAATTTCCCCATTAACTTCAAGACTCATTTTCGAGCAAAGACATCCACTTTTGTATGGGCGATGGCGAGCATTGGTCTACCTAGAATGATAGGTATCTGTTGTCTTGGGAATATCCGAATAATGAAATCCACGGGAAGAGGAACTTGTTGATTGATGCGAGTTTTCTTGACCGGTTTAATATTTATAAAGTCTCGTTATACCTATGGTCTACCCTAATGCACTAACAGGCGATGTGCCGGTCTTGTGTAGTGTAGTAATCGGTAAAGCCGAGGTCGTCCCATGAGCTATGCGTGTTGGATTATTACTAAGTCTAGGGTCACAGATTAATAATGGTTTCGATAGAATTTAATTAATTAAACTACTAAAACAGAATAATGCAAATAAGCGGATAAATGATAAAGGGAATAAATAGAGGAGAGTGGTGCTAACCTAGTTAATCCTCCTAGCTAGTTACATCTACGCTACTTACTTCCAATTACTTGGGTGGGGTCAAAGTCGAGAGGACATCATTTGGTCAATTAGCCCTAACCTATCGACAAAGATGCCACCACATGATAAGTCGGTGTCCCTCATAAGTCTTGTTGTTCTGGTCCCTAAGCCAAGTCATTAAGTACCGCTACATGCTAGATTTATAATAGTGAATGCCGGCCGTTAGGAACTTGACACGCACCCCTAATTCTTAAGTTCATCCAAACGATAGGTGATCGGTTGGTCAATCGCACAAGTAGAAAGGGTCGTCGGTTGGTCATATCTTACCCTTCCCGTCTCGATCCGCTCACCTAGGGTTAGTTGGTCATATCTCTAGGCAATTGGCCTCAATCGCCATTCAAAACTACCAAACCAAGGGTGGCTACCAATAAACTATGCATGCATACACTTAGAAATAATTGTGCGGAATTAAAGTAAACATAAACAAAACAATTAAGGAATCATAACTAGGCCAAACCAAGAGGTGCTCGACCATCATTTAATCATGCAAACCAATTCAATATTCAAAGGTGCGAAATACATGAATTGAAAGTAGAAGAAATATAAAGCGCTAATGCTTATCGTGGGGAGTGATTTCTCTCTTGGAGACGACTCCGTATGCTCCTCTAGACCTGCCTTGAGCTTTTCCCACGTTCTCGAGTGTTGTGTGTGGAATGGGATGATTAGAAATCTTTGGAATTCATGGGGTATTTATAGGCGGATGCGGGTTATGGCGTAACCAATATAGGAGTTACGCCGTAACCTTCTATTTCATCGTATTTTGCACTAGATCTGCTGGTTGCGTAACCTTATGAGTGGTTACGCATGGTATTCAATAAACTCGGTTACGTAGTAGTAGATGCAATAGTTACGGCATAAGTATCAGCGCGTGGAACCTCATTTGACCTAATATAGTTACGTCGTAACCTTTGGGAAGATTTACGCCGTAACCTTCGATAAGTTGGTTTTACGAGTCACGCAATAGTTACGGTAATGTGAGAGATGAGTTACGCCGTAACTTAATCAAAGTAGCATCTTGTGATAAATCTTTAGATATTTCTCTAGTTCGCGTCTCTTTAGCTCCAATGCTCGCAATTTACACGAAAGTGGAAAACAATGGAAAACAAGCGTAAATCCATATAAATGATATAAATTACAAGCATTATTGGGGAAATTGACACTTAATATTCGGTACTATTTGATGTTATCAAATATCCCCACTGAACTCTACTTGCCCTCAAGTAGACCTTATTAGAAAGATTCCTAAAAGATATCTCCCATAACACGGAAAATATAAGTTTACAAATCCTTATGCTAGAATAAAACAAAATTTGAACACCTCACGAAGAGGAACAAAACACTCAAATCTCTCAACTATTCTAAGTGTCAATTTCGGGTGATCACTCAATTGCATAGTCATAGCATGTATTCTATCATAAGCTTGGCGGTTACACAAATCTCCACCACTAGAGTTAAGGTCTAAACAATTCTCGAAGGCAA